>SJYT01082011.1:122163-220314 GCA_006410635.1 Cephalophus harveyi | reverse complement strand
GTTGGAGAAGACTCTTGAGAGTCCCTTGGACTGCAAGGAGATCCAACCAGTCCATTCTGAAGGAGATCAACCCTGGGATTTCTTTGGAAGGAATGATGCTAAAGCTGAAACTCCAGTACTTTGGCCACCTCATGCAAAGAGTTAACTCATTGGAAAAGACTTTGATGCTGGGAGGGATTGGGGGCATGAGAAGAAGGGGACGACCGAGGGTGAGATGGCTGGATGGCATCACTGATTCGATGGACGCGAGTCTACATGAACTCCGGGAGATGGTGATGGACAGGGAGGCCTGGCGTGCTGCGATTCATGAGGTCACAAAGAGTCAGACACGACTGAGTGACTGAACTGAACTGAACTGAATTAAGCTAAGTGAATAAAAACTATGTCATGTAAGGTGTTTTTAACAAAAATCATATTGAAATTAAAAGAAAACAATGTCAGGTGCTATAAAATAATCTGGGGGAAAAAAAAAAAACAAAACAAAACAAAAACAACCAGGCACTTGGTATAGCATGATAATTAAAATTTTTTTTAAATGCCCCCTAGAAAACCCCTAGAAAAATGATGCCTACTAATGTTTTTCTAGCTTTAATGAAAATGCCTTGAGCATAAATTTAAAACCAAGAGAAGCAAAGGCAGATGCTTTTGTTCCATCAGCTATGTGTTCCTTTCTCTCTTAGGAGGATCATCTTGTTTTAATACTAATATTGAATCACGTAGGAGGCTTAAGTACAATTAACTCATTTCCCTCATTTTAGTGGGAAGTGTAACACAGGGAACCAAGTGTAATTCTTTATCCAAGATTCTCACCTCAGCAGTTACAGCTGTGCCTTTGCAAACTCCTAGAGTATCCTGAAAAATGTCTGTAGTTTATATGACATTGTAGAGAGTACTTTGAAAACATCCTTCCAGTTTTATACAAAGGGATGAGGGATATTCTATGAGCAGAGAGTCACAATATGTTCTAGTTCCAACAAGAAAAGAGATTGGCAGCCTGGATTCTTCAACTTCAGTCAATTCCTGACAACTCCAGTATCAGAGCCACTTTCATGGCTCTAACATAGAAGATAATGCTTTGGAACACTGAATAGCATAAAATGACAGCATCTCAAATATCTGGCAATGTTGCATTAAATGTGTACTAAAGTAATTATTTTATCTCACTATTGTGCTCTAGTAATTTTCATGGATTTATTTCACTACTGGAAAAAATGGAAATATTCTTATTTATGGTTTTCTATTATTATTGAGATGTTACATTATTTTTTTTTTTGGCTTCCCTGATATCTCAGCCAGTAAAGAATTCACCTGCAATACAGGAGACCTCAGTTTGATTCCTTGGTGGAAAAGATCTCCTGGAGAAGAGGTATGCTACCCATTCCAGTATTCTTGGGCTTCATTTGTGGCTCAACTGGTAAAGAATCTGCCAGCAATGTGGGAGACCTGGGTTGGGAAGATCTGGTGAAGGGAAAGACTATCTATTCTGAATACTCCAGTATTCTGGCCTGGAAAATTCCATCGACTGTACAGTCCATGGGGTCACAAAGAGTCATATACAACTGAATGACTTTCACATTATTTTTCCAACTAAGGTCATTTTAAACTCAATAACTGATGGTAGTATTAAACTAAAATGAACATAGATTTTAATTTATTATCACAGTGATTTTCATTAATTTGCAGTATGCAGTGAGAGACCTTGGTTTGATTCCTGAATCAGGAAGATCACCTGGAGGAAAGTGTGGCCATCCACTCCAGTATTCTTGCCTGGGGTATTCCAAGGACAGAGGAGCCTGATGGTCTGCAGTCCATGGGGTAGCAGAGTCAGACACAACTGATTGACTAAGCACAGCACAGCATGCCTTAGAGAAAAAAAAAAAAATGAATAAATTAACGAGACTATACATCTGTCAGTTTTTCTCCCATGAGTATGGAAAGATTGAAGGCAGGAGGAGAAGGGACGACAGAGGATGAGATGGTTGGATGGCATCACTGACTCAATGGACATGAGCTTGGGTAAACTCCAGGAGTTAGTGATGGACAGGGAGGCCTGTCGTGCTGAGGTCCATGCGGTGGCAAAGTGTTAGACACGACTGAGTGACTGAACTGAACTGAATATGAAGAAGTTTTTGTCAATGAATTCAACTGCTTAAATGAAGTTGATAAATTACTTGAAGATACAATTTATCATATCTCACTCAAAAAGATTGATAATACAAATATCTAAGTACCTATTAAAAAATTGAAATTGTAGTTTAAATTTTTCCCAAAACAGAAACTTCTTCAGGCTAAGAGGGTTTGATTGGTAAACTCAATTTTTTTTTTTTAAAGCCTTTCTACCTAAACACTTCCTGAAAATTGAAAAAAGATGAATTAAAGTACTTCTGACATCATTCTGTAATTCCACCTGATTCCTAAATAAGACAAAAATATTACAACAGAAGTACAGGTAAATATCACTCATGAATACAGATAAATTCTGAAGAAATATTAGCAAATCAAATCCTGTAATGCATGAAAATGCTAAGGCATTATGACCAAATTGAGAGTATCACAAGAATGAAGTGCAGTTTAACATTTAAAAAAATGAATGCAATTTGCCATTTTAATCTGAAAATAACAACAATAACAACAAAAAAACCACAAACATTTCAATAGACAAAACACTGGCAAAATCCAATACATATTACTGTCAAAACAAAACAAATAATAATTAAACAACTACTGGCAAACTAAAACAGAAAGATGCATATTAAACTTCTAAAGATCATCTATGAAAAACTTACATCAAAACTTCCTGATTGAAAATGAAATAGGGAACACTTTCCTGCTTAACATTAGGTACATAACAGAAGTGTATGATATCATCACCTGTATTTTACACTTATTGGAAGTTTTATCCTAAAAAAAATATTTTATAAAAAGATAAATACATGTTTCAATGCCATTCTCCCAAATCATCCCACCCTCTCCCTCTCCCACAGAGTCCAAAAGTCCTTTCTATACTATTGTGTCTCTTTTGCTGTCATGTATACTATCATGTAAGAACGAAGCACAAGCCTATGTTCGATACAGGATACAGAATGCTTGGGGCTGGTGCACGGGGATGATCCAGAGAGATGATGTGGGGTGGGAGGTNATATATGGAATTTAGAAAGATGGCAGTGATGACCCTGTATGTGAGACAGCAAAAGAGACACAAATGTATAGAAAGGACTTTTGGACTCTATGGGAGAGGAAGAGGGTGGGATGATTTGGGAGAATGGCATTGAAACATGTAAACTAACATGTAAGAACGAAGCACAAGCCTATGTTCGATACAGGATACAGGATGCTTGGAGCTGGTGCACAGGGATGATCCAGAGAGATGATGTGGGGTGGGAGGTGGGAGGGGGATTCGGGATTGGGAGCTAATATACACCCATGGTGGATTCATGTCAATGTATGGCAAAACCAATACGGTATTGTAAAGTAAAATAAAGTAAAAATAAAATTTAAAAAAAAAAAAAAGAAAGAAATTGAGTGTCTCTCAAAGTGACTCCTTAGCTCAGTTGGTAAGGAATCCACCTGCAATGCAAGAGATCCCAGTTTGATTCCTGGGTCAGGAAGAAATCCTGGGTTTGCTTCATTAGGGAGAAGGGATAGGCTACTCACTTCAGTATTCTTGGGCTTCCATTGTGGTTCACCTGGTAAGAATCCACCTGCCATGAGGGAGACCAGGGTTCAGTCCCCGGGTTGGTAAGATCCCCTGGAGAAGGGAAAAGCTACCCATTCCACTATTCTGGCTTGGAGAATTCCTTGGACTGTATAGTCCAGGGCGTTGCAAAGAGTCAGACACGACTGAGCTACTTTCACTTTCATAGTGACTCAGATCTTCAGGGTGAGAGTCAGATACAGTATTCCACTGTACACACAGAATTTTTAGCAGCCAAGTTTCTAACCATCTGTAATTTAAAAAAGCATAGTTTCTCAGCACTATGTTTTTTGTTAATTAACAAAAGCAGATTTTACAGATTTATAAAAAATATGAAATTGAAAGAAGCTATCCAAAAATTAGATAAAACTAAACTTGAAATCAGGAGACAAAGATTTTGGTACCAGCTTCTCTTACAATGACTTGAAAAAGTACTGAGTATTATCAGTATTTATTTAATATAGTTTAAAATACATGAGAATATTTAATTAATTGACTTGAAAATAAAGAAAGGCATTGGTTAAATGTAACCAAATTTCCAAATGTAGCTCAAATTTCTAGTTGATGTTGTGAAAGTGTTGCACACAATATGTCAGCAAATTCGGAAAATGCAGCAGTGGCCACAGGACTGGAAAAGGTCAGTTTTCATTCCAATCCCAAACAAAGGCAATGCTAAAGAATGCTCAGACTATCACACAATTGCACTCATCTCACAGACTAGTAAAGTAATGCTCAAAATTCTCCAAGCCAGGCTTCAAAACACATAAATCGTGAACTTCCAGATATTCAAGCTGCTTTTAGAAAAGGCAGAGGAACCAGAACTCAAATTTCCAATATCCATTGGATCATAAAAAAAAAAAAACAAGAGAATTACAGAAAAACATCTATTTCTGCTTTATTGACTATGTCAAAGCCTTTGACTGTGTCGATCACCACAAACTGGAAAATTCTGAAAGAGATGAGAATATCAGACCACCTTACCTGCCTCTTGAGAAATTTGTATGCAGGTCAGGGAGCAACAGTTAGAACTGGACATGAGACAACAAACTAGTTCCAAATAGGGAAAGGAGTACATCAAGGCTGTATATTATCACCTTGTTTATTTAACTTATATGCAGAGTACATCATGAGAAACGCTGGGCTGGATGAAGCACAAGCTGGACTCAAGATTTCCAGGAGAAATATCAATAACTTCAGATATGCAGATGACACCACCCTTATAACAGAAAATGAAGAACTAAAGAGCCTCTTGATGAAAGTGAAAGAGGAGAGTGAAAAAGTTGGCTTAAAGCTCAACATTCAGAAAACGAAGATCATGACATCTGGTCCCATCACTTCATGGCAAATAGATGGGGAAACAGTGGCAGAATTTATTTTGTGGGGAGGGGGCTCCAAAATCACTGCAGATGGTAACTGTAACCATGAAATTAAAAGATGCTTGCTCGTAGGTTATGGCCAACCTAGACAGCATATTAAAAAGCAGAGACATTACTTAGTCAACAAAGGTTCATTTAGTCAAGGCTATGGTTTTTCCAGTAGTCATGTATGGATGTGAGAGTTGGACTATAAAGAAAGCTGAGTGCTGATGAATTGATGCTTTTGAACTGTGGTGTTGAAGAAGATTCTTGAGAGTCCCTTGGACTGCAAGGAGATCCGACCAGTCCATTCTAAGGGAAATCAGTCCTGAATATTCACTGGAAGGACTGATGTTGAAGCTGAAATTCCAATACTTTGGCCACCTGATGTGAAGAACTGACTCATTTGAAAAGACCCTGATGCTGGGAAAGATTGATGGCATGAGGAGAAGGGGATGATAGAGGATGAGATGGTTGGATGGAATCACCAACTCGATGGACATGAGTTTCACTAAGCTCCGGGAGTTGGTGATGGACAGGGAGGCCTGGCGTGCTGCAGTCCATGGGGTTGCAAAGAGTTGGACATGACTGAGAGACTGAAATGAACTGAACCAAATATCTAAATAATATAATTTGTTGTAAAAGAGACTTGAAAACTTATGGAAAGTGATTTTAAATTATTTTTATATTAACCTTAATAAGTTGAATAACGATTCCATAGCATAGATAGCCAATTATACTTAAAAAAAAAAAAAAAAGAAGCCAACATAAATGTCAAGCAAAGGCCATATGAATAATTTTGGAAAACAACTTCCCTAAGTCTTATCCAGGAATTCCTATTTTCAGTGGGTTTTCCAATTTATCTTAGAAATTTCTTTAGTTTGCTTTATTTAACATCTTTTGCCTAATTTCTTAAAACGTGTTGTTCTAGTTTGTGATACTGACACCTTGTATGTTTTATGTATCGCAATCAGATATGGAAGAATAGTAAATTTTGAATAGGAGATCCTAGCTTAGTTTTTAGTAGCTATATCATAAACATGAAAGAAAAATAAGAAAATGTGGGATTGAGATATGCACAAGATATTTATTTTGGAAAGTTAAATTATTACTCGTACACAACTGCTGAAATACATAATTCAAGGGGTAGATAAATTGTGTGTTTTGAAGCTGATTCAGCAGACTGATGCTAGCATAAAGCAGCCTTCCTGGGAGGTATATATTAGTACCTAATCTGTATTCCTAAACCAACAGGAGATGAGTAGGCTGGAGAAGCTTTGTTCTTTGTCTTGCAATTGGTGGGAGTACAAAAAAGAATTGCTTTTTATTACTTGGCTGCAGCTATCTGGCCAATTTAGAGAGTTACAAAAGGTGCTTAACAAGTTTACATATTAAGGAGGAATCAATTCTATTCTATATGATTATGGTAAATGAATATTTTAGTAGTTTAAATTAGATTAAGTTTACAAATTAAGGAAATATTAATATATTCTGCTCATTCTTATAAACTAATAAAGTAGAAATATGGTTTAGTGGTTAACTTTCTCATTATTCAAAATTGCCAACAATAACAATATTTGCAAGGATTGCTTTCAACTCACTTCAGGAATTGCTAAATTTTATTTTATTTTTAATTGGAATGTAATTGCTTTACAATGTTATGTTGGTTTCTGCCATACAACAATGCGAATCAGCCATAAGTATACAGGAGATGGCAAGAGTGAACATCAACATTCTAGGAATCAGTGAACTAAAATGCACTGGAATGGGTGAATTAACTCAGATGACCATTATATCTACTACTGTGGCAGGAATCCCTTAGAAGAAATGGAGTAGCCATCATGGTCAACAAAAGGGTCCAAAATGTAGTACTTGATGCAGTCTCAAAAACGACAGAATGATCTCTGTTCGTTTCCAAGGCAAACCATTCAATATCACGTAATCCAAGTCTATACCCCGCCCAGTAATGCTGAAGAAGGTGAACAGTTCTATGAAGACCTACAAGACCTTTTAAAACTAACACCCCCAAAAGATGTCCTTTTTATTATAGAGGACTACAAAAGTAGGAAGTTTGGACAAGAGTTTGGGTAAACTCTGGGAGTTGGTGTTGGACAGGGAGGCCTGGCCTGCTGCAGTCCATAAGGTCACAAAGAGTCAGACATGACTGACCGACTGAACTGAACTGAAACATATGTTCCCTCTCTTCTGAACCTCCCTCCCACTGCTCTGGGTTGTCAGAGAGCACCAGGTTGATCCTCTTGTGTTATACAGCAAGTTCCCACTAGCTATATATTTTACATTTGGTAATGTATGTATTTCAATACTAATCTCTCAATCAGTCCCACCCTCTCTCACTTCCGCACTGTTTCTACAAGTCTGTTCTCTATGTCTGAGTTTCTCTATTCCTTCCCTGCAAATAGGCTCATCAGTAATATTTTTCTATATTCCATAGATATGTGTTAATATTTGTTTTGTTGTTGACTAAGTCATATCTGACTCTTTGTGATCCCATGGACTGTAGCCCACCAGGCTTCTCTGTCCATGGGATTTCCCAGGCAAGAATATTGGAGGGGGTTGCCATTTCCTTCTCTAAGGATCTTCCCAACCTAGGGATAGAACCTGCATCTCCCATACTGCAGGCAGATTCTTTACCACCGAGCCACCTGGGAAGCCCATTCCTATATATACAAATTGTGACTTATTTCACTATGTATAATAGGCTCTAGGTTCTTCCATCTCACTAGAACTGACTCAAATTCATTCCTTTTTATGGTTGGATAATATTCCACTCTATATATGTACCACAACATCCTTATCCATTCATCTGTCAATGGACATCTAAGCTGCTTCCATGTCCTGGCTATTGTAAACAGTGCTGGAATGAACATTTGGGTACCTGTGTCTTTTAAAATTATAGTTAATAATTCCTACATTTCATTGTAGAACTACAGATTCAGTTCAGTTCAGTTCAGTCACTCAGTCGTGTCCAACTCTTTGCGACCCCATGAATCGCAGCATGCCAGGCCTCCCTGTCCATCGCCAACTCCCAGAGTTCACTCAGATTCACATCCATCGAGTCAGTGATGCCATCCAGCCATCTCATCCTCTGTCGTTCTCCACCGATCTCCAGTAGCATAATGAGCACCTACTGACCTGGGGAGTTCCTCTTTCAGTATCCTATCATTTTGCCTTTTCATACTGTTCATGGGGTTCTCAAGGCAAGAATACTGAAGTGGCTTGCCATTCCCTTCTCCAGTGGACCACATTCTGTCAGACCTCTCCACCATGACCCGGCCATCTTGGGTTACCCCACGGGTGTGGCTTAGTTTCATTGAGTTAGACAAGGCTGTGGTCCTAGTGTGATTAGATCAACTAGTTTTCTGTGAGTGTGGTTTCAGTGTGTCTGCCCTCTGATGCCCTCTTGCAACACCTACCATCTTACTTGAGTTTCTCTTACCTTGGGCGTGGGGTATCTCTTCACGGCTGCTCCAGCAAAGTGCAGCTGCTGCTCCTTACCTTGGATGAGGGGTGTCTCCTCACCGCTGCCCTTCCTGACGTTCAATGTGGGATGGCTCCTCTAGGCCCTTCTGCACCCAGGCAGCCACCGCTCCTTGGACATGGGATGGCTCCTCTGGGCCACTGCCCCTGACCTCAGACGTGGGGTAGCTCCTCTTGGCCATTCCTGCGCCATCCGCAGCCTGGCACTCTCGGCTTCTGCCTCTGACCTCGGACGTGTGGTAGCTCCTCTCGGCCGTGCTTATTGCTCTGGCCGGTCGCAGCTGCCTGTGAGGATCATCAAATGTTTTTCTATTAAGGTTGAAGAGTAAATAACACAAATTTTCTGGGCCATACGATGTCTATCATGAGTATTCAACTCTACTCTGTTGTGTTAAAAGAACCATAGATGGTATGTAAGTATCTATTCCAGTAAAGCTATTTAGGAAAATAGATAAAGATCTGCACCGGCATACAGGCCCTAATTTGCTGATCTTGATCTAGAAAAGTGATCAGGAAAGTTGATGTAGGAAATATGTTTCCTAAATTTTTATAACTTCAAATTAAGAGGTGTGTAGACATTACATTAGAAATAGGACTGAACTGAATATAAAATGCTTGGCCCATTCTTTTATAGACTCCTTAGAAATAGGTCTCTACTATCTGCGAACATTTAAAATTGTGAAAAGTATAATACCAACTTGATCTTACCATTTATTTCCAAAGGGGAACTCTTTTAAGAGTGTATGAAAATTTGGATGGTATATACGACATAAGCCAGAACTGCCCCAGGATAACCAGAATGTATATTTACTCTCCTTAAGATAATTTCAAGTAACTTGATCTTCTACTAAGATGACCAAAGGATTTTTTAAATTGAAAGTTGAATTGGTTTACTAAGGTTGCAGTTCAAGGTCACTTTTTATAGGAATACTCTGTGTGTGTATTTAAATGGACAATGATAGTCTCTATTATTTTAGGAAATGTATTTTTATTTATATTTTTGAAAGTTCATTTTTTCAGTGTTTTTGTTATCTTTTCAGCAGTTTTAAGTGAATATTTTGCATGTTCTTTGCTCTTCTCTATCAATTGCTTTCCTTCTATATCTTAGTCTTTTGAAATCTGTGATATATTTTGGGCACAGCTTCCATTTAAGTCTTCAGGCACTGCATTGTCTGTTTTTTACACCTAAATTAATTTTGCTATTCCTGGTTCATCTGTTATTTGGTCATAGTCTTTTGTTATCTGGTCATATTTTCTTTGTGTGGTTATGGAATCCTTTCCTGCTTTCTTTCTAGTTATAATTTTTATTTGTATAACTGATCTTTCTTCACAGTTATAATTGCTTCATTAATATAAAGTGTTGTGTATTTGGGTCACAAATGTATTGTGTCACTTTTTTGGGGGGTAAAAGAATTTCTCTTCATCTTCAAAGATATTTTGCTGCTTTTTAAAATATTTCTTCCTACTTCTCTGCAATTTTTTCCTTATTAGCAGTATATTTGATTGGAAGTAGTCTTTTATGCTTTCTTGGGTCATTTTCCGCTATTATTGCTGATTCCTATATTAGCAATAAAGAATTCTGAGAAATGTATGAAGGACCAGTGTAGGTCTTTCAATTTCTCTGACATAAATCACAGTCAGATCCTCTATGACCCACCTCCCAGAGTATTGGATATAAAAGCAAAAATAAGCAAATGGGACCTAATTAAACTTAAAAGCTTTTGCACAACAAAGAAAACTATAAACAAGGTGAAAAGACAGCCTTCAGAATGGGAGAAAATAATAGCAAATGAAGCAACTAACAAAGAA
The DNA here is from genome assembly GCA_006410635.1 of Cephalophus harveyi. Lineage (NCBI taxonomy): Eukaryota > Metazoa > Chordata > Mammalia > Artiodactyla > Bovidae > Cephalophus > Cephalophus harveyi. The sequence goes on along the minus strand of SJYT01082011.1, from coordinate 209,958 downwards.
TTAATCTCAAAAATATACAAGCAGCTCCTGCAGCTCAATTCAAAAAAATATATAAATGACCCAATCAAAAAATGGGCCAGAGAACTAAACAGACATTTCTCCAAAGAAGACATACAGATGGCTAACAACACATGAAAAGATGCTCAACATCACTCATTATCAGAGAAGTGCAAATCAAAACCACAATGAGGTACCATCTCACGCCAGTCAAAATGGGTGCTATCCAAAAGTCTACAAACAATAAATGCTGGAGAGGGTGTGGAGAAAAGGAATCCTCTTACACTGTAGGTGGGAATGCAAACTAGTACAGCCACTATGGAGAACAGTGTGGAGATTCCTTAAAAAACTGCAAATAGAACTGCCATATGACCCAGCAATTTCTGTATCATCTAATGGGCACCCTCATGCATAGCTACAATGACACCACTTCTTTACTAATGGTGCTCCTGTGAGGCCAAGCCATCCGATTTTTGGATTCTAACCCAACTCAGGATATATCCTAAGATGGTCCTTGAATTTTCATAGGTTCTTCACCATTGACCTATGGACATCAAGTGATGCTACCCTTGCTTTCAAAGGAGGAATTCTCTCTTTTTTAGTGATAGTGTAGTGTAGTGATAGTGATAGTACAACAAATATGCACATTTGTGCTTCATATGCATGTTATATGCTCACTCTCATTCTGTTTGTCTCTGTCTCTGTCTCCCTTGTTTGCTTACTCCCATACCTGTACTCCTGTCTGTTTACTGTTAATCCTATTCATACCAGCTCTCAATCAGAGTTGGACCATCTCATTCTGGGTTTGAATATTTGATATAATTTCTAAGATCTGTCCTATATTTGTCCTATTCAGACTCACTCAATATATTTTTTCTCTTTAGTTTGCTCTGGCTAAGCAGCTGTACTTAGATATTCTTGGCCACAAACATATGGTATACAGGTATTTGTTAGCTTTAAAGAAAAAGTCTTTGGGAAGTCTCTCCACACAGTCGGTGTCCAGAAGTGAATTGATTTGTGTGAATAGTATAGAAGATATACAGAGGAGGAAAGTTGAGGTTTTTTAAAATGGGTTTGCATTTTTTTGTTTGTTTTATATCTCTTCATTACGCTGTCTGGCTTTGAGGGGAAAAAGTTAACTTAGTTTGGAACTAGGATGTTGCTATGCACTTATCAGAAACAGGAGAATTGTTCTTTACACTATAGAAATCAATACTATTGATAGAAAATTTTATTTATATTATTCCACTTTTTTCATATTTTAATATATTAAAATATGAATCATTCTTACTCTTGGTGAGGCTTCCCTGGTGGCTCAGAGGTTAAAGCATCTGCCTGCAATGCGGGAGACCTGGGTTCGATCCCTGGGTTGGGAAGATCTCCTGGAGAAGGAAATGGCAACCCACTCCAGTATTCTTGCCTGGAGAATCCCATGAACAGAGGAGACTTGTGGGCTACAGTCCATGGGTCTCAGAGAGTCAGACATGACTGAGTGACTTTGATATATTAAATATATTTTAATATATTAAAATCTGAATCATTCTTACTCGGTGAAATCTTAAAATATAACTGTAAGCATTTAATTTTTATTTCTTGTGGCATATGAAATAATAATGTGCTTTGCACTAGAGTCTGTATAATAAAGTAGGAAGAAAATTGTAAGTAGACAGTAAATATTGAATGACTGAACAAATTAATTAATAAATAGTTGAACTGCATTTAACCTCCCAAAAATTGTTTAAAGCTTGGTAGCCCTAAGCTCCCATCTTTGAGATCTCAGTAAAGAAAATTTATATAGCTTAAGTAATCCTGATAAGTATAACAGAGACTATTTCTGAAGAAATGAAAGGTAAATCATCTGAATTTAAATTCACTACTAAATGAAGAGACTGAAATTATATTTCTTTTCTAATATTAGTACTAAAGCATTTAAATAGATAGAACTCAATGCTAGTTGTTCTGTCAATGAGAATGACACTCCACCCTGAAGTTTGCAGGAAAAAAATAAATGACATTTCACTAACTCTATACACTTAAATAGAGGTGGATAGTGATGTCAATGAAACTTAAACATCAGAGTTTTTTACTATCTGGCATTCATTCTGATTTACCCCAACTGAGACATTATTACTTTTTAATTTTTTTAAAAAAGCTCCCCCCCCCAATATAATAGTTTCAGTTATTATGATGATCTATTCTTGCATTTAAAGAATCATTGTTTTACGTGAGAGTTGGACCATAGGGAAGGCTGAGAGCCAAAGAATTGGTGCTTTTGAATTCTGGTGCTGGAGAAGACTTTTGAGAGTTTCTTGGACAGCAAGGAGATCAAACCAGTCAGTCCTAAAGGAAATCAACCCTGAATGTTCATTGCAACAACTGATGCTGAATCTGAGGCTCCAGTACTTTGGCCACCTGTTACAAATAGCCAACTCATTGGAGGGGACTCTGATGCTTTGAAGGACTGGGGGGAGTTGGTGGCAGAGGATAAGATGGTTAGCTAGCATCACTGACTCAATGGACATGAATTTGAGCAGACTCCAGTAGATAGGGGAGGACAGAGGAGCCTGGCACACTGCAGTTCTTGGGCTCGCAGAGTCAGACATGACTTAGCAACTGAATAACAATAACAACCCATTGTTATAAACAATGGATTTATTTCAAACTGAATCAAAGTTTGAAATAAACGTCACGTCTACTAAAGAAGAAAAGAATCATTGTTTGCCTTTATAGTATATCTTTATTGTTATTATTTAATATCTGTCTACCAGAGAGAGTAAGAGATCTTCTTTATCACTGTTTTATCCTAAGGGCCAGAAACAGTGTCTGGCCTAATAGGGATGTCAAGTAATATTTTCTGGATGAATGAGCATCACTTTAGATAGTGATCTTTCTTCTCTTCCATACACAATTTTCTATTTAGTCAAAAGCATCAAAGTTGCAGGTACACTGTGTTCTAAATATATTTTCTGTAGAATTGAAGGTAAAGAAGCTTATTACTGTTCAGCATAACATTGCATTAAAGATAACATTTGTTGTAGAAGCAGGATTACTCTGAGATACCTGAGTTTGTAAACCCTTTACAGCAAGTAAGATGTATTTCTTCAGAGATCATTTCCTTAATAGGATTTCAGACAGCTTTTGGAAGCAGCTAAAATAAATTGCTTTTAAACATTTGTGTCATATCACATTAAAAAGGATTATAGATCAATATCCACCATGTGCTGTAATATATAACCTCACCCTATAAAAGAATTAATCTTAGATTAAAAAGAGAAATTCTTTTCTGATCTTCCCACCAACCCACTCTTCCTTCTCTTCTTGAAAATATGAGCTTTTCAAATGACATATGACTAGAAGAATCCATTATAAGCATCCACTGTTGTGCCTGCTCTAAAGTAATTTGGTTCTGCATTAATAACTCCCACTTCACAATCTCTTGTAAGCTCAACTTAAATGCCTGTGTCTTAAGTGATTGCTTATTTTATACAGGAATTTTTGATCATCCAAATTTTCTGTGTTTCATCACATGGTATAAAGAGTTGGTACTGGACAAAGTTGTAGAGAAGGTCTATCAAAGTTTGCCCCACCATTCTTTCTCTGTACCTCTAGCTTATTATCAGTAGTAATATTTTATTTCAGAACCATGGATTCTTCAATATTCCCCTATCAAGTGTTAATACACTCAGAATCCAGTGGAGAGAGCAGTCATATTAATAGATAATTACAATTCAGTGTAATCAGTTGTATATGAAAATTTAAAATTCTATGTGTGGAAGAAGAAAGGCTATTCAGAAATACTTGACAGAGAAAAAAATGATATTTTGAATATTTTGGAATATGAGGATCCCACCTGTTAGACAAATGGATGAGAGAATATTTTCACTGGACAAGGCCATTTGAGTTATGAAAAGAAGTTCAGGACTTCCCTGGTGGTGCAGTGGATAAGAATCCATTTGCTAACACAGGGGACACCAGTTTGACTTCTGGTCCAGGAAGATTCCATGTGCCACAGAGCAATTAGGCCCAGTTGCAACAATTACTAAGGTCTCGCTCTAGAGCCGACAAGCCACAATGACCAAGCCTGTGTGCTGCAACTACTGAAGCCCGTGAGCCTACTGGCCTCAACTACTGATCCCACATGCTACATCTACTGAAGCCCATGTGCCTAGATCCCGTGCTTTGCAAGAGAAGCCATCACAATAAAAATCCCATGCACTGCAACTATGAGTAGCCCCCACTTGCCTCAATTAGAGAAAGCCAGTGAGCAGCAACAGAGACTTAGCACAACCCCACCTCCCCAAAAAAGAAGTTCGAAATCACAAACACACACACACACACACACACACACACACACACACAGACAAATAATAATACAAAACTGAAAATAGAGGAGTTACCAGATCAAAAGGGGCCTTTTAAGACTTATCTGTAGACAAAAGGGAGACTGAAGAATCAAGCAGGAATCAAAATGAAATATTTTATTTACTCATTTATTTATATTTTATGAAGGGATATATGACAGTTATGTGGAGAATATACTCAAATGATGAGGCCCAAGTTACAAGATTCCACATTAGAAATGAGGAGGCCTATACTACCACTGAGCTGTAAGAATGCAGAGGAGGAGGAGCAGAGCGCAGAGATGTGCTGGTAAATGTGCAGACTAGCTCAAAACAATGCCTGATTTGTAGCATTGGCCTAATTCTGTAGTGTGTAAATGCCCCTACCATGGCCAATTACAAACTGCCTTAGCAACTTCAAACTGTGTGATCACTGAAAGCAGAGTTGGGAAGAGGAGTACACAATCAGCTCTGCTGAGCTAGTATCAGCTAGCTTCAGAGTAACACTAGAGATATCTGAGGTACAATCAATAAAAGGTGGACATTGATGGAATGCAGTAGATAATGGAAAAATGCTTGTATATAAATCCAAGATTTCCATTTTGGGAAAGAAAACGTGTCAATATTTTAAAGCTTGTATTTTATTCTCAGATGGCTTTGTTCTCATCTAAAATGTAACAGTAACAACAGTAATAATGTTTGCAAAAAGAAACTTTTCAAGTAAATATTTGCATTTAAACTGACATCCTCAAAAACATAGTATCTTAGAGACATATAAACAATAATGTGAGGAACTTTAGTAAAGCACACCTAATTGAAAGTTTAGCTGAGTTGCTTCATAAAACTGCTGCCTTTGCATCTGTTTTGTGTAGCCAACCAGGTCACAGGGCTTGAACTGACACTGGCCCCTCCCAACTAATGGACACAGAGTCACAAGATACAAATGTAAGTTCCTGATATGATTTTCCCAAGATGCGCTTTTGATAAGCACTCTCCTGCCTCGCAGCCTTCCCTCATTGCTCAGTTGGTAAAGAATCTGCCTGCAATGCAGGAGACTCTGGTTTGATTCCTGCATCAGGAAGATGCACTGGAGAAGGGATAGGCTACCCACTGCAGTATTCTCTGGCTTCCCTTGTGGCTCAGCTGGTAAAGAATCAGCCTACAATGCAGGAGACCTGGGTTCAATCCCTGGATTGGGAAGATCTCCTGGAGAAGGGAAACGATATATACTCCAGTATTCTGGCCTAGAGAATTCCATGGACTGTTATAGTCCATGGGGTCGCAAAGAGTCAGACACAGCTGAGCAACTCTCACTTCACTCCTACCTCCCAGGGCCTTCTAGTCATCCCTTAAGTAAGACTTCTTAAGGAACTCACCAAAACCCCACACCTTTTAGTTTGAATTGACAAATCTACCCTTAACTCTGGTGGAATTAGTGGTAAAGAACCCATCTGTCAATGCAGGAAACAGAAGAGATGTGAGTTTGATCCTTGTGTCAGTAAGATCTCCCAGAGGAGGACATGGCAACTCACTCCAATATTCTTGCCTGGAGAATCCCATGGTCAGGGGAGTCCGGTGGGCTACAGTCCATAGAGTCGCAAAGAGTCAGACACAACTGAAGTGACTTAGCATGCACCCTTGACCCAGGAGCTTGAAGGAACTCTACACACAGATTCTAATACAGGTATATGCCCCAGGTCCTGCCCTATCTCTGACTGCACCTTGCCTTGACTGGTTCCTCCAAGTGTACAGAGTACCTCCTCCAGGACTTGCAAGTAATAACCTTCTATTTACTTTCCCTTTGCTTTCTTTATTGAACCATACAGTCTGTCACTGCTAGGCTCTATTTAATAAATATTAATTTAATAGAGTCACAACATCAGCTGGGGAATGTTTGGTGTTGAGGGTAACAGGATTTAGGCAAATCTCAGTGATTCAATTCAGATCAACAATCTCCAAACCATCCCCCTCTAGTTATTAAGGATGTTCAGTTCAGTTCAGTCGCTCAGTCGTGTCCGACTCTTTGAGACCCCATGAATCGCAGCACGCCAGGCCTCCCTGTTCACCACCATCTCCTGGAGATCACTCAGACTCATGTCCATCGAGTCCGTGATGCCATCCAGCCATCTCATCCTCGGTCGTCCCCTTCTCCTCCTGCCCCCAATCCCTCCCAGCATCAGAGTCTTTTCCAACAAGTCAGCTCTTCATATGAGGTGGCCAAAGTATTGGAGTTTCAGCTTTAGCATCATTCCTTCCAAAGAAATCCATAAAGGTTAAATGCTTTTATTTATTCAGGTTTTGAAGATTTTATATACTAATTTACTTTGTGAAACTAAAGCAGAAATAGACTACACAGTATTTTCCAAAATTAAGTTAGAATAAGTTTCTGTTTTTATTGAGTATCTATATTGAAGGGCCAGTGTTCTGGGTAATAAAAAGTTGATGCAGCCTATTCTGTTAATTGAATCAACATTCACTATGTTACTAATTTTAAAATTCAGTAACTTACTTATTTTAGAGCTTCCCTGGAAGCTCAGCCAGTAAAGAATCTGCTTGCAATGCAGGAGACCCAGGTTCTATCCCTGGGTCAGGAAGATCCCTGGAGAAGGAAATGTCAACCCACTCTGATATTCTTGGCTGGGAAACCTCATGAACAGAGAAGCCTGGCTGGCTACAGTCCATTCGGCTGCAAGAGTTAGACATGACTTAGCGACTAAACAACCACCACTGCTTATTTTTAAATCATGAATAAGTATGGGATTTTATTGAACCAGCCTAGCAAAGTATAAAAGTTTAGATACTGAGTCCATATATTTTCTTTCAGGTCTACACAAAAACCGTTTGCCCTGTAATTTGAACTCTGGAAACTATATACATAATATTATTAGATATCCTAATGCAAATATTGCCACTACCTAAGGTATCCTCTTCAAGGGGTCTTAAGAGATACCAGCTGTTGAAGGCATTTTCATTTCAGACCATATTATAAGTGAACTAATAGATTGGTTTTGACGGTATATACATTTAAAAACAAGTGACCAGGTAAAACATATGAAAATTGCCTATCATTGGATCTTAAATGCTATCCTTGATGATTGGATAGTACCTTGTCAAGGACTTCCCTCGTGGCTCAGACAGTAAAGCATCTGTCTACAATGTGGGAGACCTGGGTTTGATCCCTGGGTTGGGAAGATTCCCTGGAGAAGGAAATGGCAAACCACTCCAGTACTCTTGCCAAGAAAATCCCATCGATGGAGGAGCCTGGTGCAGGCTACTGTCCATGGGGTCGAAAAGAGTCGGACACGACTGAGCGACTTCACTTTGTTTGAAGAAATAATAAATTCATAGAAGGAGATGTGCACCCTTTTTTCCAGATGGAAAACAATAAGAGCAAAGAACCAATAATAGTTATGAGGCACAAGCAAAGTAACTTATTAATATTTCCTCATCTAATTCTATAACACTCTTATGATGAATTATATGTATTATTACCTTTATTTTATATGAAGAAATTCAACTTGGGGAATTTAAATACTTGATATATGAATTGATTTCTGTCAGAATGATAAATGTTAATGTTCTTAAGCAGTATATTCTATGCATATTCTTATCAAAAACAAAAAATTACTCAGCATTTTTCTCTATATGTAAATGCATATGTTCAATCAAGGACACACATTCTAAGAGGGAAAGCTAACAAATTCTTAATGAATGAGCATTCCAACGTTTCTTAGCTCAAGCAGTATTTTTTGCCTATCCGATTTGTCTTTCCTCTTGACACATTCTTTTTTAAAAAATTATTCATTTTTAATTGAAGGATAATTGCTATACAATATTGTGTTGGCTTCTGCCATACATCAACATGAATCAGCCATAGCTATACACATGTTCCCTCCCTCCTGAACCTCCCTCCCAACACATTTCTTTTCATTTCAACTATGTTGTAAATTCTGCTAGATAGATAGATAACCTGTCTATCTCTCATGCTATGATTATTACTTATTTTTGTTGACTATTATATCTTTCCTATTACTTTTTCTTGTATTTCTGCTGTTGGTCTTATTTAACATATTCTTTGGGACTGTTAATTGTGGTGTTTTTTCATTTTTCAAAATTATTTAGGGGAAATATACTTTTCAAGTATCCAAAACAATAAAATGCCATTAACAGTAAATGTGGGCAAATATGTGAACCTAAAGGAAATGGCTCTATTTTAGGTAAAGCAAAGTGGGGTCAACCATGAACATTATTCCACCTGCTATAGTTGTTGAAAGAGGCAAATGTCTCCTAGCTTTATTTATCAGAAATGGAATTATAAGATTGTTTTTTGACTGCTGGTGTCTAAAAATGAAACATAGAAAATCCTTTCACCTAGAAATAATTCTTCAAACCTGACTCAGATTTGAGGAATTATTTGCCTGGTTTATAAAGAAGTTCAGTGTACATATTCTAACACTTATAAACGTCCCCATTCCTATTACCCAGATAATTAAAGGCAATTCCTGGTATGAAATCTAGAACATATTTGTTTGAGACCAAAATTTCATGATATTAAATAAATTCAACCAAAATTTACTAACTTGCTAAGAAAACTGAAGTTTAGACTTAAATGGTTATCTTTTAACTAGATAGCTGTCTTTTAACTATCTTTATGCACAATTTAAAAGAGCACAGTGTTAAAATATTACTTAAATATTTCTGCTGTATTTCCTATTCCTAAAAGACATGGTTTTTGGTAATTCCTATTTGTACCTCCAGCCCATAGTAGATTCCCTATAAATGCTTGCTTGTAAAAGTATTGTATAGTCAAAATGAACTTTTATGAGGTTTATGTAAATGAATGGTCAAAAGTATGTGAAGGATACAGATCTTGAAGTGAGAATGCAACAGTTAGTACTGTGTTTTCTAGGGGACACTTTAAATGGCATCAATAGACACTAATAATTTGACTTTTTATCTGTTTATTGATTTCTGCTGGTAGCAAGTCTAATGGCAGTACAAAGTCATAAAGAGAATTTCGAGTAGGACTTGGAGAGCTATGACACTGTTTAGGAGACTCTCCATTTTAAATAGGCAATTTGTCAGCAACGTGACCTTTAAAATGGCTCTTTTATGTTGTTTTCTTGTTTGCCTTTTTAAGCAATTCACCTAGAAATGGCATATTTTTTTTCAGGAAGAATCTATCTTTTTCTTGACTAGAACATTATTCAGGACAACTAATCTTAAGGCTACAAGGAAAACAAGATAATGAAAATAAAAATATGGGAAGCATGTGTTAGATATTACACTGAGAGTTCTGAATTTGGCAACATAGTTACTAAATAACTTTAATTACATTTAAAATCTCTATTTGGTCTTTGAACAGATAAAACAAACCACACCCTTGATAGGGACTGCATACATAGTTAGTGATAGGATTAATTAAGATTATTCTTAGAATAAAACTCTATTCATCTTCTGAAAATAATATAACAGCAATGTGCCACTTTTGAAATGGAGCCAGACCCTATGTGGCATTCCCAGGACAGACTCCACTCCCTCCAATGTCCTCAGCCTTCCTTTTGTCTATAGAGAAACTTTAGTCAAAGAATAAATTTAATCAGAGACGTGAGAAAATGCAGACTCAAAGGAAAACAGTGCAACAAGACCAAATAATAGAGGTTGCTGCTGCTGCTGCTGCTGCTGCTAAGTCGCTTCAGTCGTGTCCGACTCTGTGCGACCCCCTAGACAGCAGCCCACCAGGCTCCCCCGTCCCTGGGATTCTCCAGGCAAGAACACTGGAGTAGGTTGCCATTTCCTTCTCCAATAGAGGTTGAGTCATTAAATAAAAGGAACTTTTGTTCTTCTTCAAAGGCTATAAATAATATTCTGAACTGTTTTATAGGTACTGAAACCCTCACCAGGTGGAAGAAGTTAACCACATGATGACTAAACAGTAGCCATGACATAAGCTGCCACAGTCCTGAAAACTGGCCTCGGAGAAATGGAAACAAATTGACTTTGGACCTGAAGATTAATTGTACTTAAAAACAATCAAGATGATGTTGATAGACTACTGTATAACTAATTTCAAGATGACTGTTAGAGCTGACTGCTGTGTCTGCATGTAATCTCTTCCCCCTGCCTATACACCCCTGAAACTCCCCTTTAAAAGCTTTTGTTTTTATACAGGGGAGGTGACTTTGGATATAAGTCCACCCCTCTCCCTCAGCTTTCACCCTCCAGAATAAAGTGAAATTTCCTTTCTACTAACCTTGGCTCTTGAGTATTGGCTTGTGAGTGACCAGCAGTTGGACTGGAGTTTCATTAATACTTTAGCTACATCTTTTCAATATGAACAAAATTATCTGGTGTTTTTATACCTACAATCATACCCATAGTTTCTATTTTGTCAGTGTGTGGGGCATATTGCCATTAACTAAGCACATAAGCTACTCTGCCTCATTTTGGGGGGGTATTCATCATACAGATGGCCATGCAAGAGTCTGTGGAAAATGTCTAAGTGTCCAATCCACATTACCAGTGCACCTCCTCACAAAACATCAAAGACTGTCATTATTCAACACTGTGAAACATGTTACCATGAGAGTGCCTTTTAAAATAGATACTACAATGGAAATTTGATTTATAAATTAGTCCATGCTTAATAGCTATAGGACAATTCGTGCAGTTGTACTAATGAAGTATTCATAACTCTATATAAACACTGCAGAAATGAAAAATCAAGATCATCCTTCATCCATTTTAGGCAGTTGTCTGCAGCCTTTGACACTGCCATTTGGCCTAAGGACATTACTGAGGGAACAATAGAGACACACAAATCTATCTACTTTATCTATGTGCACAGAAAAAGCATTCTGGGTAGAGGTTTCAGTTCAGCACCTTCGTTACCTTTTAATTGCTTCTAAATTGCATGGTAACCTGTCATATCAATAGCCAAATGTGTTTAACTGAAGTCAGCATGGTTTGGGCAACATGTGCTGTGAAAAACATTTTCCTTCACTTAAATATATGTATATGTGTCTATTTGAGCATACTTGTGTGGTCATACCTGCTATTATAAAACCAGGTAGACCTAATAAAAGAGAAAAGCAAATGTATTCCTAGAAAAAACAACTAAATAATGAACACAGACAAATCCCATCCAAACATTTCTCATGTTATACATGATTAAATAAGGACCAGGTCATATAGTAAAAGTTTTGTTCAACAGAAACTATTTACAATGCCAGATGTTCCACGTATCAGAAAAAGCATGAAAAGATACTGTGCAGTTAAGGATTGTATTTAAAATTTTAAGCTATATAGAAACATTTCACTAAAAGAAAATATAAATTTGAGTATCTTAGGCTAGGCCACAGTGAGCATAGTATCATAAAAAATTTAGCACCACATCGACCACTGTGAGCACCAAAGTATACAAATTATCATTCCTTTAGAAGACTTACTAAAAGCTATTTCACAGTCACACGTAGAATGTACGTACTTCATCCTTACTTCAAAATAGTGCAATCATAAATCTCACATTTCTAAGCTCTCAAAGAAAAATACCATCATTCAGAACCTTAAGTAGAGCTTTCAGTCCATCTTACCAATTTACAGTCTTTCCTATCTCCATTTATACAGTTCGGTAAAACAAAATAAAAATCACAGGCAAAGGAATTAAAATTTCTCCTTTCACTTCTTTAGTCTGCTCTTTATCCCAATGAAACTCATTTTCAGAAAAGGGGTTGGGAACAGTGAGAAATGTAAATGCTTCCAAAATGAGAAAAGCCCAGCATATCCAGTTGGTCCAATGCCTGATGAGAATACAGTGGTACTGTGATGAACTGGCCATCATGGGTAACAGGTGTAATATGACTTTTGGCATCACATGGGGAAGTTTAAACAAGCCTCCCTGCTCTTTAAATATTGATTTAGTGGGGTGTATAGAAGATAAAAAGTAGTTAGTCCAGAGCATTTAGTTAGAAATGAAGAGAACCATCAGAAGGAACTGTGATCATCAGCCAGTAGTGGGAAGGACAAAGAGAGTGAGATTCTGGAGGTCAAATAAAGATGGACTTCATGAAGTTGGGACCTATGCTGCAGATAGGTCAAATAACACAGACTGGCAATTTATCCTTGAATGTTTCCATATCTAAGTTATATCTGATTTGGCAAAAATCTTTTGGTGGGATGCTGGAGGCAAACGGGCATTAGGAGTTAATGTGTAGAGGAATGCAGATAATCAGTATAGAGAAATCTTTCAAGGTGTTTTTATGTTAAGAGCAAACAGTTTGTACAATAGTTGCAGGAGGATCTGTGTCAAGACATAATTTTTCTTGAAGATGAGAAATACGTTATTTGTAATGGTGATGGTGAGGATTAACAAGTTGTGAGAAAAACTGATGATGTAGAGATATTAAGAGGGCAAAATTCTAGGAATAGTCTTGAGGAGACTAGAAGTGTGCAGATCCAGCATGCAGATAGAAAGGTTCTCAATATATTGGACCAAGGGATATTTGTCAATTGAAAATGAGGACAGGTAGACAGTATGTGTTGTTTTTGTTCAGCCGCTCAGTTGTGTCTGACTCTTTGTGACCCCATGGACTGCAGAATGAAAGGCTTCCCTGTCCTTCAACGTCTCCCAGAGCTTACTCAAATTCATGTCCATTGAGTTGGTGATGCCATCCAACCATCCTGTCCTCTAATGTACCCTTCTCCTCCTGTCTTCTATCTTTCCCAGAATCAGGGTCTTTTCCAATGAGTTTGCTCTTCACATCAGGTGGCCAAAGTATTGGAGTTTCAGCATCAGTCCTTCCAATGCATATTCAGGATTAATTTCCTTTAGGATTGACAGTTTTTATCTTCTTGCGTTCCAAGGGACTCTCAAAAGTCTTCTCCAACACCACAGTTCAAAAGCATCAGTTTTACAGTGCTCAGCCTTTTTTATCATCCAACTGTCACACCCATACTTGACTGCTGAAAAACCATACCTTTGACTATATGGACTTAGTTGGCAAAGTAATGTCTCTGCTTTTTAATACGCTGTCTCGGTTGGTCATAGTTTTTCTTCCAAGGAGCAAACATCTTTTAATTTTGTGGTTGCAGTCACCATCTGCAGTGATTTTGGAGTCCAAGAATATAAAGTCTGTCACTGTTTCCAGTTTTTCTCCAACTATTTGCCATCAAGTGATAGACTGGTTTCCATAATCTTAGTTTTTTGAATGTTGAGTTTCAAGTCAGCTTTTTCACTCGCCTCTTTCACTTTCATCAAGAGGCTCTTTACTCTTCACTTTCTGCAATAAGGGTGGTATTATCTGCATATCTGAGCTTATTGATATTTTTCCTGGCAATCAGATTCCAGCTTCTGCTTCATCCAGCGCAGCATTTCTAATGCTGTATTCTGCATATAAAGTAAATAAGTAGGGTGACAATATGCAGCCTTGACGTACTCTTTTCCCAATTTTGAACCAGTCTGTTGTTCCATGTCCAGTTCTGACTGTTGCTTCTTGACCTGCATACTGGTTTCTTAGGTGGCAGGTAAGGTGGCATGGTATTTCCATCTCTTGAAGAATTTTCCATAGTTTCTTGTGATCCACACAGGCAAAGGCTTTAGTGTAGTCATTGAAGCAGATGTAGATGCTTTTCTGGAATTCTCTTACTTTTTCTTTAATCCAACAGGTGTTGGCAATTGGTTTCTTGTTCCTCTGCCTTTTCTAAATCCAACTTGAACATCTGGAAATTCTTGGTTCACAAACTATTGAAGCCTCGCTTGGAGAATTTTGAGCATTACTTTTCTATCATGTGAAATGAGTGCAACTGTGCAGTAGTTTGGATATTTTTTGACATTGTCTTTTGGAATTGGAATGAAAACGGATATTTTCAAGTCTTGTGCCAAATATGGAAAACTCCGCAATGGCCACAGGACTGTAAAAGATCAGACAGTATGGGTTCAGTTTAGTTTAGTCACTCAGCCGTGTCTGACTCTTTGTGACCCCATGAATCACAGCACGCCAAGCCTCCCTGTCCGTCACCAACTCCCAGAGTTCACTCAGACTCGCATTCATCGAGTCACTGATGCCATCCAGCCATCTAATCCTCGGTCGTCCCCTTCTTCTCCTGCCCCCAATCCCTCCCAGCATCAAAGTCTTTTCCAATGAGTCAACTCTTCGCATGAGGTGGCCAAAGTACTGGAATTTCAGCTTTAGCATCATTCCTTCCAAAGAAATCCCAGGGTTGATCTCCTTCAGAATGGACTGGTTGGATCTCCTTGCAGTCCAAGGGACTCTCAAGAGTCTTCTCCAACACCACAGTTCAAAAGCATCAATTCTTCGTCCCCCCCCAAATAAATTCTGACACTGTTTCCACTGTTTCTCCATCTATTTCCCATGGAGTGATGGGACCAGATGCCATGATCTTCGTTTTCTGAATGTTGAGCTTTAAGCCAACTTTTTCACTCTCCTCTTTTACTTTCATCAAGAGGCTTTTTAATTCCTCTTCACTTTCTGCCATAAGGGTGGTATCATCTGCATATCTGAGGTTATTGATATTTCTCCCCGCAATCTTGATTCCAGCTTGTGTTTCTTCCAGTCCAGCGTTTCTTGTGATGTACTCTGCATAGAAGTTAAATAAGCAGGGTGACAGTATGGGTAGAAATGCAAATTGAGATTGCTTATAGGAGAGTATGGAAACACTGATTTCTGCTACTTTTCTCAATGTAATAAAAAGCAAGATCATAATTGTGACGAGGAAGGAAGGCATACTGGATATTTGAGGGGGAAAGTAAAGAATGGTTCTCTTAGAGAATGAGAGAGTGAAATGTGAAATTTTTTCTTTGACTTTGCCCACTTGGATGGGAAAATGTAATACCATTGCTGGACAAACTTAAGGTTTCACCTGTATTTAACTGCCAATAATTTAAAATGTGATCAAGCACTATGATTGTATTGTTTCTGCAGCCAGACTTAGTTTCTAGGGTGTTGGGTGAAAGGTAATAAAGCTGAATTTAATTTGGGATGAGATTTTTTTAGATGGTGTAAGGAAACAGATTGTTTGTGAGGCAATGACTGAGAAACTGACAGACCATGAAATCTAAGTTGACGAAGTTCAGTTCAGTTCATGCATGAACTGAACTTTTGTGACCCCATGGACTACAGCATGCCAGGCTTTGCTGTCCATCAGCAACTCCCAGAGCTTGCTCAAGTTCATGTCCATCATGTCAAAGTTGGCTAAGGAGGGAAAGAAAAGCACAAGGAGTTAAGAGGGAGTGAAAAATATAAAGAACACTAACAAGGAGGTTCTAGTGATATCAAGAACTGTGAGAGGATTGTGAGATGGAATGACAGGAAGCTGTTGTCAGAGACTAGAAAACTTGAGAATAAGATCATCGGGTGAGCATTGAATTAAACTGTCAATGACTAGACTATGATCATGAAGTAGGTGACTAAAATAGTGTCTAGGAGAAGGTCATTGTAGAAGATGAGATCAAGAAAATAAAAGGCCATAGAGGGAATATTTAGGTGATTCTGGAAAACACAAAGAAACATGACAAGAATGTCTGCAATTGACAATGTGCCCAACGAAGGAAAAGAGCTTAAAACAGTGAACTCTGGAGGCAAGCTGGGCTCTTGGAGGTCAAGTTCAGTTTCTAAGACATGAGACAAGAAAACATAGCATAGAGGAAAGCAAACTAGATTGGAATTCAAGCTGGGGTTTCAGTCCCAGCTCTAAACCAAGTAGTTTATGTTCTTGGACAACATATCAATATTTCTGAGTCTCCAGAGTGTGATGTATTACATTGAGGCACTAAATTACATGATTACTAAGCCACCATTCAATGCTAAATACACTATAACTATAGCAACTATTTTTGTAAAATAGAGAAGGAAGAGTTGGTGAAAGAAGGTGAGGCAGGATAAATTCATTTGGAAAAGAGTTAAAATTCTCTCTATAATCTTCTTTATAAGATAGTAAAGAAGCACTGGAGCTTTGAGTCCACACCAAGTAATAATCATAATCACCACAATAAACACTGCTAAAAATTGGTAGAATTGACTACATTACAGAGCCTCCCTCCTCCCATATATAAAATTGAGGTAATAATATCAAGTTAAAGTGTTCTGTAAGAATAAATGAGAAAATAATGTCCAATTGTAGTTTCATAAGAATATTATATCAGCCCTTCTCTCTTCTGCCATACATAATCATTTCCCACTTCTACCATTAATTGACACATATTTTATTTTTCCCATTAAAACAAAATAAACAATCTAAAAAGGCTATATTTTGTATTATCCTAGCTATAAATATGACCTTATGGAAAAGGTAAAACTATGGAGACAGTAAAAACATCAGTGGTTGCCAAGGGTTAGTGAGGTGTTAGTCATTCAATCGTGTCCAACTCTTTGCAATCCCACGGACTGTAGTCTTTGTCCATGGAATTCTCTATGCAAGAATACTGGAGTGGGTTGCCTTTTTTTCCCCCCAAGGGATCTTTCTGACCCAGGGATTGAACCTGGTCTCCTGCATTTCAGGCAGATTCTTAAAAAGAAAAAAAAAAAAAAATATATATATATATATATATATATTTATTTATTTATTTATTTTAATTGGAGGATAATGGAGAAGGAAATGGCAACCCACTCCAGTATTCATGCCTGGAGAATCCCATGGACGGAGGAGCCTGGTGGGCTCAGTCCATGGGGTCACAAAGAGTCGGACACGACTGAGCGACTTAACTAACTAACTAACTAAATTACTTTATAAGATTGTGATGATTTCTGTCATACATCAGCATGAATCAGCCATGGGTGTATATATGTTCCCCCATCCCAAACCAGCCTCTTACCTTCCCTCCCCACCCTATCCTTCTGGGTTGTCCCAGAGCCCTGTCTTTGAGTCCCCAGCTTCATACATCAAACTTGCACTGGTCATCTATTTTATATATGGTAATATACATCTTTCAGTGCTATTCTTTCAAATCATCCCACCCTCACCTTCACCAACAGAGTCCAAAATTCTGTTCTTTACATCTGTGTCTGTTGCTGCCCTGCACGTAGGATCGTCGTTACCATCTTTACCATCTGAGCCACAGGTATAAATAGACAAAGCACAGAACACTTTCAGGACAGCGGATGTATTCTATACTATAATGGTGGAGGCATGTCATTATACATTTGTCCAAACCTATAGAATGTATAGCACCAAGAGTGAATCCTAATATAAACAATGAACTTGGCTGACAATGATGTATCAGTGTTGGTTCACTGATTGTAATAAATGTACCTTTCTTGTGGGGGATGTTGATAGTGAGGGACGTAGATAGTGGGGTATGTGGAGAGTGGAGGATGTTGAGAATGGAGGAGGCTGTGCATGTGTGTAGGCTGGGGAAGATATGGGAAGTCTCATTAACTTTCACTCAGTTTTGCTGTGAACTTAAAATTGCTCTAAAAATAAAGTTTATAAAAACAAGAACAAACAAAATCCAACTGATTAACAGTCTTGACAATCTCTTCCCCTTTGATGGATATATAACTCACCTAATATTTTTATTTCTAGCCCAACTTTCTTTTCTATATCTTTACTGAGATTATTATTATTTTTTGTTCCTATTTGTACCAAAATTCCTTACACAGTTGTCTATATTTATTGCTTTCAAACAGTCTCCTCAATTTCTTTTTTAAACCAACCCTTAATGGAGGGATTTTCTTTCTTCTTGAAATTATTTTTTCTAAATGTCATCAATAGTATTTATGTTTCTAAATCTAATGACTTAAGTTTCTATGGTTGCTGACCTAGCAGCAGCATTTAGTACAGTTCTTCATTCTCTTCTTAAAACATTTTATTCTCTGGCTTCCTGGACACCACATTTTCATTGTCTTCCCCTTATCATTTTGGTTGACTATCCTCAGGCTCTTTGCTGATTCTCCCCACCTGAGCCTTTTTTTGTTTGTTTGTTTGTTTGCAAATCAATTCTTTATATTTCCAGCTGTTGCAACAGTATTTCTAAGGGTTGAAGTTACCTCTGGTGGCAAAATTAGAGCCAGCTATTAAGCAGCTAGAATGCCACAGTAAATGAATACATAATCAATTCTCTTTTAGCACCTTCTGTGTTCTCTTAGAGAAGTTGTAGATGTCTATTTAGTTTAACTGTTGTCTTAAGGAAGCTGCATTTACAACAATTATGTCATCTGAAGTTGTTTCAATCCTTCTATCTATATTTGAAATGATATATGCGGAGTAAGTTCTGATAAGCTGTTTTGGCCAACAGCATTTTCACTCTTAGAGCAGCACTTTACTTTTAGCCCATGCTTTGTATGGATTTTTTTTATTTTGAGGAGTTGGAAAAAATCTTTCTAAATCCAGAAAATCTAGTGATCTTTCAGTTAGCATCAACATACGAGGTGGTGTTTTTAGTGCCAGAGGTTTAAAGGAAGAGAATGTATAAGATCAAGGTGTGCTAGTCTTGAAAACAGAGTCTCTTCGTTAGTTCCTGCTACAATGGTTCTCGATGCTCCCTGGCACCTGCAAACATCACGCTAGCATTTGAAACTCCTTCTTGGAATTATTGTTCCAGGTCAGCATTTGGTGGCATTACCTTTAATTTTTCCACAAACCTGGTTTGCTCACTAAGCCTTCTGGTGTATTCCATTTTATACTGAGTTTGATTAATTTCTGCCATCTCAGCTGCAAAGGGAGAAGGGAATGCTTCCTCACTCACTAAATGTGGACCAATTACTGCTTGCTTTTTAGTATTATCTGCTCCTATGCTTCATATGAAATCCTTTAAACTTGCTTCCATATGTATGTACTGGATTTAGAGTTACTTTTGTCCCCTTGGGCCTGGTGGAGGGTTGCCGGCAAGTGCTCCCGCCCACAGGCTCCCAGGCACCGGGGTGGGCACTGTCAAGGGCTGTTGGCCGAGCACACAGAGGCCCTCCCAAACTTTGAAAATTGAAGTCCCCTGAGGTTCAGTCCATGTGTGTTTTCCCTTCTCTATTTATATTTATGATATTTTGTGTTCTTGGTGATCTCGTCTAGCCATATGTTTTAAATTTTCTTTGTATGCTAATGGCTCCTATATTCCTATCCCTTGTCCATTTCCTATTCTTTAGCTTCAGTTATTACAATTATTTCTCGTCTCAAAATATGCCACACTTATAGTTTCCCACATTTCATTTAATGAGAAATCCATTCTTTAAGTGGCTCAAGCTAGAAATATTGAGATAATCTTTAATTTCATTTTTTTTCACACTTTATTCAAACCAGTATGAGTCTTTGGATTCTCTTTATTAATATACCTCAAACTGATTCTTCCCATCTATAAAGTCACAGCCTATACCAGAAAAACACCCTCAATATAAGAAAAACTAAAAACTGAACCAACACAACACACACACTACTTTTGTAAGCATCAGAAAACTGTAAGTTAGAATCTGAAGAGGAACAAAGATCCCAAAGAAAAAGGAAAAACTTCACTGCATTCTATCCCTTAAGGAATTTGCCAACTTTCATGGAAGAAGCTGAAAATAGTAGTTCAGATTTGCTAGCAACTGCATAGGTCCAGGGAGTAGAAGCAAAAATCTGTTTAGGGCTCACCAATTAGGGGGTATTTTGGAAGAATCAAGTTATTTGAAAGTTCTGAAGGAATTCTAGTAGTTAAGTAAAATTGGAAACAAGTTCTTCAGGATGACTGAAATTCAGTCACAAATTATATCAAACCTTGTTGGATCAAGGTTATCTACTTTTCTATAACTACCTGACAGGAATTCTTAAAAAAAGAAATTACATCTTTTTTTTTTTAAATTTTTTAAGGAAGGTAGTATCATCCTTAATCTCTGCAACTTCAAATACTATCTCTGGAATTTAGCCAAAATGTAAGAGACATGCAAAAATAAAAAAGATCCACAAAAGAAACAAATAAAACCAAAAGAAACAAACCAAAAAACAGGAGCAAATAGTCAAATCCAAGAGAAAATATTGGAGTTATCATACACAGACTTTAAAATTACTGTAATTAATATGTTGGTGATAATGTATGACCAGATGAAGAATATCAGCAGAGAATAAAATCTATTCTGAAATATAAAATTCATATTTTAGAACTGAAAATTACAATATTTACAATAAATGACTTAAAATATAGATTTAACCTTATATTTAGCAAATATAAAATTAGTAAACTGGACTTCCATGAGTAAAAATTTTCAGTGTAAAACACAGAAAAGAATTACAAGAAACACCTAATGTGTGAGACTTGGGTAAAAGTTGTAAGGTATGTATAAGGCAATCTTTGAATGGGGTGAGTGAGAGAAGGGGCAGAAAGTAATATGAAAAAAACAGCTGGGAATTTTCACAACTGGCAGAAAAAAATTAAACTACAAATTAAGGAAGACCTACAAAAGCAAGAAGGAGATATAAAAGGACCTCTGCACCAAGTTACATCATTAAAAACTGCCGAAAACCAGCAACAAACAAAACGTCTAAAAGTAGAGAAAAATAAAAACATAACACTGTTAGGAAGAGTGCTAACTTTTCAATCAGAAGGACAGTAACCAAAAGAAAATAGAATAATTTTTTTTCAAAGACTTGAAAGAAAATACCTACCAATCCAGATTTTAAGTCTCTGGAAAATATCCTTCAAAATGACACTTATGTATTGAAAGACTGTTTTGCCTATGAACTTAAAGAAAAAAAATATCAAAGGGAATTCCTAAAACAAAACCTAAAGGATCCCAAAAAAACATGGCAATGCAGGAAGAGACTAAAGGAGAGGAGATGTTTGGGTAAATAAGAAGTAACATTGATTAAAACAAGCACAATGTTTTAAGAGGTTTAAAATATATGCAAAATTAAAATACAGGAATATGATAAGATAACACGTAAGAGGGAATGTATGGAATTAAAGATTTCTAAGTCTGGGCAGTGATAAAAGTATAGGTCTAAAGAAAAAGTGAAAGTTGCTCAGTTGTGTCAAACTCTTTGTGATCCCATGAACTGTAGCCTGCCAGGTTCCTCTGTCCATGGAATTCTCAAGAATACTGGAGTGGATTGCCAATTCCTCTCCAGGGGATAGAGGAGACTTTCGTAAATATATTTGATTGTGTAAATTCATTGTTTCTCAAACTTATGTGATCACAACATTTCTTCCATCATTTAACATTACTGAAAATATTATTCAGTGGAATGTACTTGAGGAAATACTGATGCTACACTTACCAGGGTTGCAATAAATCTATAGTCACCAATGCCATTCATGGGAGGGAAAAAATAAGTCTCTGAAAAATTATGAAAGATGATGTTCAGGAAAAGTTCTTAGACAAATTTTGCAGGCTTGACTTTACATAGGGCGGGTGATTCTCTATTCTGTATCCCTTCAGCATAGATATCTTTCTGTGTGATATGAATATTGACCTAATCATACATTGCTGTCTATATTCTCTTAATTTTTTTCATCCACAAGTACATGTGATTTATGTTAGGTTTATAGAAGTTTGCTGAATCACATGTCTAATTCATTACTCTTTATTTTAGAAGGAAATTTAAATAAAGCTTTCAAAATCAATGTAAGATATTTT
This sequence comes from Cephalophus harveyi, assembly GCA_006410635.1. Taxonomy (NCBI): domain Eukaryota; kingdom Metazoa; phylum Chordata; class Mammalia; order Artiodactyla; family Bovidae; genus Cephalophus; species Cephalophus harveyi. The sequence goes on along the minus strand of SJYT01082011.1, from coordinate 188,063 downwards.
GAAAAAAAAAACACAAAAAACGTAGGTCTGTCCTTCCATACATTACAGGCCAAATTTTTATCTAGATATAATTTCCTCTTCACCTAATTCAATTTTTGATTATATGGTTCTTTTCCTGGCGTGCTGCGATTCATGGGGTCGCAAAGAGTCGGACACGACTGAGCGACTGAACTGAACTGAACTGAACTTAGAGTATGATTATACTAATTACAGAGATTATTCTTGAAAATCAGATTATGCTACTTCCACACTGCTTCAAATTAATATCAGTAACATAGCTATAACAATTTACTCAACAAAGTATTAGTAATTCAGTGTAAATTTCATAAGTAAGGACACAACATAATTCTATTATTTTAATTATCATGTGCTTCAAGAGGATAAGAGAAAATTCTTAATTTTTTAGTTAACTTTTGAGAAATTAGGCAATTCAATAAGCTGCTTAATGCTATTCATAAAAAGCAAAATTAAGTGGGAAAACAGCAAATTAAAAAGCTTCTGTATAGCAAAGGAAACTATCAACAAAATAAAACAGCAACCTACTAAGTGGGTGAAAATATTTGAAAATCATATATCTAACAAAGGGTTGATAACCAAATTCTATAAAGAATTTGTACAACTCAATAGCAGAAAAGGATTCTGACTAAAAACAGGCAGAGGACCCAAGCAAACATTTTTCCATAGAAGACATATAGATGGCAAACAGGTACATGAAAAGATACTCAATCATCTTTTCATTAATGACATTAATGAAATCATTAATCATCAGAGAAATGCAGATTAAAACCACAATGAGATACCTTCACACAGGTTAAGATGCCTGTTATACAAGAAATAATAAGTATTGATAAGGATATGGAAAAAAGGGAATTTTTTGTGTGTTGTTGGTGTGAATATAACTTGGTATAGTCACTAGGGAAAACAGTATGGAGAATCCTCAAAAAAATAAAAAGATAAATAATAGAGCTACCATATAATCTAACAATTCTACTTCTGGGTTTTTATCCAAAGAAAATTAAAACTCTAAGTCTTTGCAGCATTATTTACAATAGCCAACAGCCTAAGTAAGTGTCCATGGATGAGTGGATGGATAAAGATGTGTTATATACATACAAAGTAATATAGTCAATCATTAAAAAAGATCAGAATTTTGCCATTTGGGACAATGCAGATGTTCCTCAAGGGCATTCTGCTAAGTGAAATGTCAGAGAAATAAAAATAGCAAATACCATACAATCTCTTTCATATATGGAATATGAAAAAAGAAAGCTCATAAATACAGAGAATAGATTGGTGGTTGCCAGAGTTGGAAGGTGTGAGAAATGGGTAAAGGGACTCAAAAGATAAAATATAAAAACTAAAATATAAACAATGACTTGGTCTTCACTGACAGGTTTGCAGGAGCTAATCCAGTATTAAATGAAGGTATAATGAGTGATCTAGTATATAAGCCAATCTCATTTTTTTTTCCCAACATTCGCTTTGGAAGATAATGGAGAAAATAAGGATCTCTTTCTTTGACATTCTGAGGCCAGAAAGAATACCAAATTAACCAACAATAATTGTGTCATCTTTGTAGTCAATTCAGAAAATATTTGCAACCAAGTATGCAAGCTTCAGAAAATCATCAAGATGGAAATAATACACAGAAAACCATCTTATACCAGTAGAGTAAAGCCAAAGATAGCTGAGTAGGTGAAAAAAGCTACTTTATGCTACTATGCCCTAGTAACATACTGTCAAGTCCTTAGGGATTGAGATTCAACTACAGTTAAGACTAAATTGAAACTAAACCCACTATATGGAGAAGGAAATGGCAACCCACTCCAGTGTTCTTGCCTGGAGAATCCCATGGACGGGGGAGCCTGGTGGGCTGCCGTCTCTGGGGTCGCACAGAGTTGGACACGACTGAAGTGGCTTAGCAGCAGCAGCAGCAAACCCACTATAAAGTCTTCACTTGTTTTTATGTTTCAAATTTAACTTTGAAAAGTAAGATTATTTGGTGATAAACTATCAGAAATAAAGATAATAAAGGACTCAAATCTATCTATCTAATTTGCTTAAAATGGAAAATACTTTAGTTCTTATTTTATGTATATAATTCTTATATTTTGAAAATTCTTATATATTGGTAATATACTTCCTTAAAGAGACAAAAACCACTTACCTAATAAAAACATTGAAAATACAACACTGAAAATTCTGACCTTTCTAGTACTTAGTTTCATTCAGTTAAGGATAATTATTAATGTTGTCCTGAATTTTTTGGTTTTGGTGCATTCAATAAGCAATCTTAGTCTCTGAGCAGAAAAACATACCAGTTCAGCAAAATCTATTTTCCCTTGAAAGGTTCTTTGATTTGCTTTCCCACAGATACATGGGAAAAAACTCNAGTTTCATTCAGTTAAGGATAATTATTAATGTTGTCCTGAATTTTTTGGTTTTGGTGCATTCAATAAGCAATCTTAGTCTCTGAGCAGAAAAACATACCAGTTCAGCAAAATCTATTTTCCCTTGAAAGGTTCTTTGATTTGCTTTCCCACAGATACATGGGAAAAAACTCAAAGCCCATTAACGCTGGCATTAATATACATTAGTCATTGGAGTAGACCATTTCCCAACTGGGCCCCACCACATTTCCAATGGGCACCCAATTAATGACTGTCTAATTGACTCATCTGCACATCTTACAAAGCAATACTTTTGCTAAGTAAATTGAACCTGCCATTGCAAAGTTCCACAAAATTGAGGGCATAATTAACTATACTGAGGCATACTCGATCTTAGAATCCCTGGGGATAATCAATAATTAGTTTCATTCTGAAATGGTTCTGTTGCTATATCCATGGCACGAGGTTTCTAAATTACTTTTGTTTTGATGATTGTTGCTTATTTGGATCAGAACAGAAAAACTGTAGCTAACTCAAGCTTTATAGCATAATAAACTTTCCAAAGTACCTTGAGATTAAAAACAATCAAAGTAAATGAAGCATCAAGTACTATTTATCTTCCAAAATATTAGTGCTTCCAAACAAAAGGAGGCCAAACAAACAACCACTCTTTATCCATCACATTCAATGTTATATAGCAGCAACATTTCATTTTATAAAACAAAGAAAATGAAGAGATCTGATTGGATGATAAACATTCTAACTGTGACTTCCTAGAAACTTCATGGTCTAAAATTTATGAGCATCACCTCTTAATTAAGAGTAAGAATTCTGAGCAGAGGCTATAATCAGTGCAACTGATGGGGTTCAATATTTATGGGACCCATCAGTTAGCAAAAAGGGTAGAAGGAATTGAAAAATCTGATAGTCTAATAAGAATTCCAAAACCAGAAATTCTAAATGAAGTAAATTCATAAAACTCAAAATATATGCTTAGCATATACTATGTAAATAGGCTTTTAAATACAACTTTCTGGCATCATAACACCATTTTGCTTTAAAGTTAGAAAAAAATATTAAATTATTGAAGCAATCTTTCTGTTCTAATTCAAGAAGTGATATAAGCAGCTTTATCTGTCTGCTTCCCAGTTTAAGGAAGTGTCCCTTGCCCTTTGTACATTAGGTGACATCAGGTACTATTCTAGAGACATATTAAGAATTTATCCTAGATTTAAGTGTGTGTGTGTTCAGATATTCAGTTGCACACAACTCACTGTGGCCACATGGACTGACTGTAGATCACCAGGCTTCTCTGTCCATGGAATTCTCCAGGTAGGAATACTGGAGTCGGTTGCCATTTCCTTCTCCAGGATTTAACTATATGTAATAATAAAGGAAATGTAAAAAAAAAATGTTTCCTAAGTCATAATCACTTTCCCCTTTAGTCCTGGTCACAATCTAATGTTAAAACAGAGTATGCACAGAGGTGTGACCAAGATGATAGAGTAGGAAGATCCTGAGCTCACCCGCTCCTGTGGGAACACCAAGAGTCCAACTATTTACATATAAATTATCAATGGGAATGACCTGAAAAATAGCAGAAAAAATCTTCTACGACTATAGACACACACACACACAAACAAGCAAAACAAGATGGTAGGGAAGACAGAGATGCAGAGTAGTTAAGACTTATGCTCCTGAGGAGGTAACCTTCAATTGGGAGAATGTAGAGGTTCTCTGCAAGAAGCAAGGTGTCCAAGCCCACAAGAGGCTCCACAACCTTCAGTTACTATACCAGGAAGCCATATCCCCAGAACATCTGACTTTGAAGGTGAGTGGGTATAGATACAGTAAAGCTGGAGCACTGTAGGAAACAGAGACTCTGCTCTTAAAAAGTCTCCACACACTCCAAGTTCCATTTCAAAGGCAGTAATTTGAAAGATTAGGTCCACTGGAGAAGGGAATGGCAAGCCACTTCAGTATTCTTGCCTTGCAAACCCATGAACAGTATGAAAAGGCAAAATGATAGGATACTGAAAGAGGAACTCCCCAGGTCAGTAGGTGCCCAATATGTAAATATGGAACGCTTCACGAATTCGTGAGTTATCCTTGCACAGGGGCCAGGCTAATCTTCTCTGTATCATTCCAATTTTAGTATATGTGCTACTGAAATCAGCATCACAACACTGTTAATCAACTATGTGCTGTGCTTCATTGTTGAGTCATGTCCGACTCTTTGTGACCAAGGGACTGTAGCCCGACAGGCTCCCCTGTCCATGGGATTCTCCAGGCAAGAATACTGGAGTGGGTTGCCATTTCCTTCTCCAGGGGATCTTCCCAACCCAGAGATTGAACCTGGGTCTCTTATGTCTCCTGCATTGGCAGGTATGTTCTTTCTCACCAGCGCCACCTCGGAAGTGGAAACTGATCAGAAACTATTAAAATGCTAATGACACCTAAGGTCCTTTGACAGTGATGGATCATTATGACCAAAATACTCTGTGGAATGTGCACAGACAGCTCTGCAAGGCCTCAGAGCAGAGCCTCTCCCCATCAGGTGGATCTTTAGCCCCCAGGACCCAGGCAGTAGAATGAGAGCAATCCCATTGCTGCCCAGAACTTCACTGCTACCCACAGCTTCAACGTGGTGGAGCCCAATCCCCTCCACCCACTCGAGAAGGCAGAAGAGAGCAGGGTCCTGGGTGTGAAGGGGGGCAAAACCTCTCCTCGCCCCCCACCAATCCCCCTGCTTTGGCAAACTCCAATCACCAAACACTGCCCAGAATGATGAATTTAAACTATTTAGACTTTGCAGAATGGCATGTATTGACTTAATGGCCTGTTCTGCTTCAAGGACCGGGCAAGAACTCTGGTGAAATGAAAGCAACAGCCATCCAAGGAAGGGTAGGGGGAGAAGAGAGGCTCACAGGCCCCAGAGCCCCAGACACAAAGAACCTCCCTCCCTTCCTGCTCCTCAGCCTGGGATTAGCTCCTACTCCTAGTCTCATCAGCCGCCATTGGCCGGCCTGGCAGGTCACAGGCTCGGAGGCGGCTCACCGGGGAGGGGGCCGGGACACAGACCCAACCAGGACACCAAGACCCTGCTTCCCAAAGTCAGGCTGATGACAGATGAGATGGAGGCTTTGCCTGGCTGGGCACCAATCCAGTTCCCTGGGACAGCGCGGGGAGGGGGGGGTGTCTCTCTGCAGGTAGGCGTGGGGCAGGAGCTCATGGGGTGCACATGTGAGCACCCACAAAGCACTGGGGCCCAAAAAGCACTGGGCTCTTATCTCTGGGGCCCCCAACCCAAAGACTGTGCATGAATTCTAATGCTACAAGCAAATTTCAGAATCTCGGGATGTGCCCAAGGCCCCCAGATCCACCTTAACTCCCACACCCCCTCTGCAGAAGCCCCCCACTTTCATCTGTAAGGGAACCTGGTGAAAGTTTCTACACACAGAGTGAACAAGGGAACCACGAGACTCGGAATTAGGAAGATGCATTAGAGCAGAAAGGCGTGGGTCACCAGAGGCCGAATCTGGAATACAGAGCTCTCGAGTGGCCGAGGAAATGGACAGAGACCAGGAAAAGTCCCAAGGTTGGAGAATAAAGAGGGGGGGCTGATTTCTCAGGGGGGCAGCTATGATGCTGATGATGTCCTCAACATCTCAGCACAACCAAAGGGGTCTAACGAAACTCTCCTGAATCAAAGCCAAATCACAACTTCTTGCATAAGCAAAGTCCGCAACCTATACCCAGGAGGCGATGGGTGTAAGTTCACCATGACTTGGCTGTCTGGAGCTCTGAATGCACTTTTCACAGCAGAAAAGTGGTACCTATGGTTAGGACACACAGCCAGCCTGTTGCCATCATGGCCTTTGCGTTCTTGACAGCATGGCCCATGCTTTATTCTTCTTTGACTTCCAAACACACTGCAGAGAACCTGACAAGAGCAAGAACTCACATCTGTGCAAGCTGAGTAAAAGACTGCTGCACAGATCAGGCATGAATTTCATGCTGAACTTCCTTTTCCTAAAGGATGCACGTGGCGACGTCTTTGGTTCCTAAAGGCACCTGAAGAGCCACACAGAACTCCTCCCTTCAACTCCTTGACCTAATTTACGTACTCTAGTGCCCTCAGGAAGGTAGGTATTCCCAGGCAACACCACAGAATGGAAAGGGAGCTGAAAGGCCCTACCGTGTATTTCAGGCAGGCTCCCAGGCTGGGAGTTTCATCCAGCCAAGCACAAATGGGGTGAGCAGAAAGCTCACATGAAGGACATCTTGAGATCTTAGTGGCCTTCTGGACATGGAGCTTTCCCTTGGTAAAGAGGTAAAGTCGTTCAAAAACTGGATCTTTCATATTATTGCCTCTGAACTTAAATATGCCACCTCTCCCATGGTTCCCGGCCACTTCCCTCACTTCAGGCCTGGTCTCTGACTTTCAGGGGAAGAGAAGCACACCCTCAGTTGCCTACCCTGCCCCCACTTCTGCTTACTTCAACTCTACACTCTGTGATCAAAGTGCAGTTTTCATATGCTAGCATTCTCCAAGGCTGCTCTTCATTTATTTATGGTATTTTGCCAACTGTGGAATTTCGGGTGATTTGTGCTCCATGGGGTCATCACCCTTTTGTAGAGTTGCAGGATGAGAGTGTGGCGTGAGTGCAAGGTGACATCAGCCCTCAGGGGGACCAGGCTGAGGGGGGGGGGAACACCCCGATGCAGCCACGGTAGGGCCTCGAAGCCTTAAAAATAAAGAATAACTGTAAGCAACTTTTAAATGAATGGTCCTTTCTGTGGGCAGTGTTTTCAAAAGTAATTATAGTCTGAAGTCCAAAGACTCAAATAACAAATTCTTCTGACCAAGGGTAATTTGCCCAAGAAGTAAAAACCTCCTGACAGTCCTGCTAAGGAAAGAGCCAGGTAAACCTCTGCCAAAAAGTCATCCCAATTCTAGGGATTTATCCTAGCAAAATGAAAATTTATGTTCCCATAAAATCTCCACCCAAATCAGTAGAGCAGAAACGGCGGTATGACATAAAGAAGCAAAGAGATCAGCCTCCAGATCAAATGCGTAGAGCAGCTTTATTTGTAACCACAAAAAATTAGAAACAACACGATGCCCTTGGAAAAGTGAAAGGATAAACAAACGGGTGCATGCGTGCTTAGCTGCTCCAATCGTGTCCGGCTCTCTGCAACCCCATGGACTGTAGCCCACCAGGCTCCTCTGTCCATGGGATTCTCCAGGCAAGAATACTGGAGTGGACTGCCATGCCCTCCACCAGGGGATCTTCCCAACGCAGGGACGGAACCTGCGTTTCCAGGGTCTCCCTCATTGCAGATGGATGATTTATCACTGAGCCAAAACTGGTTCATCCATACAATGGAATCTTACTCAGCATGAAAAAGGAATGAGCCACCAATGTACCTTAGATGGATCACAGGGGTATTGTGCAGAGTGAGATAAGCCAGTCTCTCTCTAAAGGTTATATACAAATGACTTTATTCCTATGGATGGCTTTCTGGGAAAGAACAAAGCTATAAGGAGAGAACGGATCCCTGTTTACCAGGGATGGGGGTAAGGGGGTGTCTGACTACAAAGGGAAGGCCTAGGAAATCCTCCACATTGCTGGAATTGCTCTGTATCCTATGGTAGTTACAAGAATCTACACTTGTTCTGGTGCATAACCTCCAAAAAAGTACTGAATCACAATACTGTACACTTAAAATGACTAAAATACTGTAAGTCAATTATACTTCAATTAAAAAGCCAATAGGTATATTAAAATTCACAGGACTGAACATCAAAAATAAAAATGAATTTCACTGTATGTAGATTTCTTTTTCAAAAGTTCACAAATTCTTTGACACTTCTCCCAGAAAACAATGGTATCTAGTTCCCTGGCCCTTGAATGTGGGCCAGGCTTGGCAACTTGATTCTAAGGAGCACAGTGCAAGGAGATGGATGGTTAAGAAAAGTGATACAACATCACCTGATCCTGCTCTTCCTTTAAAGCCCTGAATGGCCACATAAGAAGTCTAGCTATCTGGAAGCCGCCTCGCTAAAGGTATCTGGTAGAGAGACCAAAGAGACATAGAGAGATGTTCAAGGAACTCCCAGTTATTTGCATCTTCCTGGTCCAGACACCAAACTTTCAACTGAAGACCCTCTGAGATGGTCCTGGGCCCCACCATCACCTCACTGCAGCCTCATGAGAGACCCTGAGCCAAAAGTGCTCAGAGTTGTCCCGAAATTCCTGGTCCAAGGAAATCATGAGCAATAATAAAAATGTTGTAAGTAACTTAAGAGTGCTTCTGTGCTTCAGAGTGATGTGTTCACAGCCAAGGACAACTGCCATGTGACAGATATTTCCTCATATACCATCGTGTCTACTCTTCATCCATTTCATCCTCTACTGAGCACTTTCTATAGCCAAGAACTATCCATGGGATGGGGAGAGAAGTGCCAGAATCAGCAGACTGTGACGGCTAAGAGATGAGAGTTAGGGTTGGGGGGCGGTTCTGGGTTTGGGCAGCTGGTCGACAGTCATGTTCCTCACTGAGGCAGGATGGGTCTGGGGGAAGATATCACAATCCCACGTGGACACAGTGTGCATTCAACGTCCCCAGGACACCCAAGAGGAGCTGTCCAGGGCAGCTGGGGAGCTGGACTCAAGATAGCATGGGGCCCCAGATGCCAACGAGGGGGGCTGTCAGAAAGCCCTCGGAAGCTGCCCAGGAAAGGAGGTAAGCTGCAAGAAGGCCTGATCCTGGGACAGAGCTGAGAGCAGGAGGGAGCAGAAAGCTTGAAGAGCTCAGGCAAGGTGGATCGCTCACCATCACACTTGGGACAGCGAGCGTTCCTCAGAGGAGATGCTCGGGAACAGCAAGTGCCGCTTAGAGACTAAGTGAGATAAAAGGCTGGAAGGTGTCTGGGCATTAGTGACAAGGTGGCACAAGTGGTAAAAGAATCGCCTGCCAGTGTAGGAGCTGCAAGCGACCTGGGTTCAATCTCTGGGTCAGGAAGATCCCCTGGAGAAGGAAATGACAACCCAGGCCAGGAGAATCCCATGGACAGAAGAGCCAGGCAGGCTACAGTCCTTGGGGTGGCAGAGTCAGACACGACTGAACACATACACGCCAGGGCAAGGGCACTGTGGCTGGGCTGGTGGGGAGGGAGCCAGACAGAGGGGCTCAGACAAGCTCGAAAGACACTTGGGTTGGAGGAGGGGTGAAGGTAGAAGACAGGAAGGGAGGTGGAAGGATGGATGAAGAAGGTGTTAGTCCCTCACAAGTAAGGCAGGGATCCCAGAGGGAAGCAGGGGTTGAAGGCCCAGAGGAAAGGGGCCTGGCCCAGCCAGAAGAGGGGGCACAGCTGCCCTGGTGGGAAGGAGGGGGCACGTGGAGACAGGCAGACAGGCTAGTCGGGGCAGGAGCTGCGGATGAAGGTTCTGCTTTGTCTCTGCAGTGGCAGGGAGGCGGGGGAGATGAGGAAGGGGGGACGAGGGGGCGCTGTCCAGGGAAACAGAAGCAGCCCGCCCAGGCCCGCGAGCAGTAGGGCTGGAGACCACGAAAGCCAAGTGGCAGTCCCCAGGGACACGCAACAGCAGGATGCATTTTTGGTTTTGTTCACGACAGCCCCACAAGGGAGATGCTACGTTCCAAAGTGTGAGGAGAGGGAGCAGGCTGGAACTGGGGCCCAGCCACTTCACCCACTCTTGTTTCACTCACTCTGGTGCCTGCGTTGGCCCCAACAGAGCCTGACACTGAGCAGACACCCACGAAAGCGAGGAAGGTGGGAGAAAGGGTCCTACCTGAAGCCTCGCTGGCGAGCTCCTCAGCCCACCAGGAATCAGCAGTGACGCGGCCGTGGGCTTTGGGAGACCCTGCCCCAGGGCCCAGGCCAGGTCCCGAGCTCTTCGTCCTCCCAGGCATTCGTCACAAGGTGGCTTTGCGGTCACTGCCTGACCATCCTACTCTGTCTTCCTTTCCCTGTTTCTCCCTTCCCTCAATTTTTCTCTGTAATCATTTCCTTCCCAAATGTCTGGCTTTTTCTCCTGTTCCCTTTCTTTCATGTTTCCACTACATGGAATGGAAGTAACTTCTCAGTCATGTGCTCACAGCTAGCAGGCCCTTCTCACTCACCCAGGGCCATCCGCACCTGATCTCCACACGCCTCCCATCTGCTTCTCACCCGCGTGGACGGCCTTCCCGTTTCCTTTCACCCACTCACCCCACCGCTCTCTCCAGGAGGCTTTCTGGACTGCGCAGTCCACATGGAGTTTTCCCACTTCTGACGTTGCTACAGGCCAGGCTGCCTACATCACACTTAGACGTGAGTCACATGCTGCCTTCAGAGGCCGTTTCACTTTTCTGACTGATTTCTCCAACCAAGCACCACAATAAAGGAGATGATTATCATGTGCTGGGATCAGTGGCATCGACAGAAATAAAGCTTCCCACTCAGCCCCGCCTGCTCCCCAGCCCTCAAAAAAAAATAATCACCAAGTGGTTACCTGTGAGGTCTATGAACTCAGCAGAAATATCCCCCTAGTTGTGTTCACTCTGTAGTGAGCCTGAGGTCAGAAGACATGTATGTGAGCTCTAGCCATCTTTGTGTGTCGGTCCTGAAAGTAACGTGACTTTAGTTTTCTCAACTTGGAGACGGGGCCTACAGAGCCCATCTCCCCCTCCTTCAGGGCTGTGTGAGGACCAGCCAGGCGAGCCTGCGTCCCAGCGCCTTGTGAACTGCACAGACACGCCGTGGTTCTGCTCCTGGCGTATTCAGGGATGAATCACCATCCACAAAAATGCACCCAATTCTGGGAACAAAAAACCACTCATATCCATGACTATTGTTCTGGCCAGGGTGCCCAGCTGCTCTCTTTTCCCTGCCCCCAGACACCCGGCCCTGATAAATCTGAATGGGAGACCTCAAGAGGACTAGACAGGCCTTCTCATCTCCAGGCACAGGGCACTCAGACACCAGCCACTGAGAAACTTCCTGATCGTGCAGAAGCCAGAGGTGCTGGTGATTTATGGAAGCTGCGATCTGAAGCCAGCCAGGCTCTCCTGTGGCTGCAGCTATGATCTGACCCTGAGAAGGGGTAATAGATCCCTCTTAGGTAAGTGCCATCGCCTGAAATAAAATCTCCCCATAGCCACCGCGGTTGGCAAAGGGCTGAATCTCCCCCGGGGGCAAGAAGGGTGGCTGGACTCTGCGGGCACCCCTCCAGTCTCCCAGATCCACCCTCTGCTCGGAATCCCCACCACTCACTGTGGCCACCTCTGTCCCCCACTGCCCGCCCCAGACACACACAGCAGCTCACAACTCTCCTTGCCCTCCGCACGCCCAGCCTGGGCAGCAGCTGTCAACCAGGAAGGCTCGGGGACAAACGGGAAAATGGGCAGGAGTCAGTGTTCCCCCACCTGGCCCTGCAGGCCTCGAGCCTGGCCCCACGGAGCAGACCTCACGACCCCCACCCAGGAGGGCCCCGGAGCACGCACCCACCCCTACCGATGCAACAAGAAACGATGCTGACCGACAGTGGGCCTTCTCTGGCCAACCCCAGGCTTCCTGCCTCAGGGTATGGCCTGGGCTTGGTGTGGAAGAGGCCAGAAAATAAGGTTTGGAGGCTCGGAAGAGCTGGTTATATACCTCACTCAGCCAGTTTGTGAGGGAAATTATGACATGCAAATCACGTTTGGAGATTAGGAATCTGACAAAGATGTGAGGATATTGGCTCTTGAGGCCCTCCGGTTGCAGTCATCGCGTATATAAACACAGCCTGCACTTGTTTCACTGAACCTTCTTCGGTTCTTTTATTGGGGCTTATTGTGTACCAGGCACTGTTCGAGGAACTCTGAGCTGAGTGGGGAGTTGAAATGCACCTTTTGCTACTGAAGGTTTACAGCTGGTGGGGAGATGGTGAGAAGGGATGAAGAACCAGAGCGTCACAGGTGGGAGGGGGCGAGGGGCCTGCACGGGACGGGGAGGGGGCCAGGAAAGGCAGCGGAGATGACCCGCAGGCACGGTCTCCCTCCAGGCTGGAGGGTGGGGGGGCAGACTGGGGAGAGCTACGGGCTTGAACCACCAGGGCAGCCTTCTGTGAAACTGCAAGCATTTCAGCACAGCGAGGGATGGGGAGTGATGGGGAGGGAAGGACGGTCAGGACCGACTGGGAGGGACAGACAGGAGGCCAGGCCCCAGAGAGGCCTGGGTGTCCCGTGACAAGCTGCGACTTTACCCTGATAATAACAGGGAACCACCAGCAAGAAGGCGGCGGCAGAAAAAGCAGGTTGGGGGGTAGATCAGAGCACTTATATACATAGTCCAGACGGGAGCCCGGATAAATCGGGAATGGAAAGCAAGGGATGGGATAGGCACAGAGGAGCTGAGGCTGACGAATTCTCGTGGTGTTTCCAAAGAGGGAGACACAGAAGGGGTGTAGCGAGCAGGTCTGGGAGAAGAAAGCTACTCATTCCATCTTAAACATTTCTTACCTACATTTCCATATGTACAGTTTTATAACTCATGTTGGCTGTCAGGAAGTGAATGTGTCTCCCCAGTACGTTGAGGCCCTGCTCCTCAATGTGATGCTATTATGGACTTCGGGCAGTAATTAGGTTTAAATAAGGTCATGAGGGCAGGACCCCCCTGATGGGATTAGTGCCCTTACCAGAAAAGCAAGGCTTCCCAGGTGGTGCTAGTAGTAAAGAACCCACTTGCCAGTGCAGGAGACATAAGAGACATGGGTTCAGTCCCTGGGTGCGGAAGATCCCCTGGAAGAGGGCATGACAACCCATTCCAGTATTCTTGCCTGGAGAATCCCATAGACAAAGGAGCCTGGCAGGCTACAGTCCAAAGAGTCAGTCTGGTCTCAAAGAGTCAGACACAGCTAAAGCAACTTAACACACACACACAGGACAAATAAACACTGAAGAAAACAGAGACTTTTCCCTCACAGAGCAATGCTGACATGGGCCAAAGATGATACACTACGCAGATATAATGCTATATTTTCACTCTGGTAGAAAATGTTAAGAATAGTTCCCTTTGGGTGATTTCTATTTCTTCAGTGTGCTTTTCTGTAGTCTCAAAATACATACACACGCTCATTCTGTGATGGGAACAGACACTTTGTTTGTTTCTTAAGGACAGACTTTTTGCTCTCTGGCCTTCCCCTCCTTGAATCTAGCTTTGTTAGCTGTAACCTCTCCCCAGCAATGTCTCCCTGATTCCACACAAACAGCAAAATGGAATTGCAAGTGTGAATATGCCTTAGGGTACCAGACATACACATATCAAGATACACATATTGATTTGAGTAATAAAAACAATCCAGATGACTCAGCTTTAACACAAAAAGAAAGCAGCTTTTTACTTCGTCATCACTGGGAAAAGTATCCACACTTTCCATAACTCCTTCCAGCACTATCTGCAGGTCACAGGTCACTCTACTTACCAAACCCTGAGGTCATGGTTTTTCTGCCTTATCCATCCTATTTCCATCCTCTTGGACTCACTCAGGCAATTAATGATCCACTTCCATCCCCATCTGTGGGGATATGAGGATCCACCTTTCCCGGTGAAAATCAGGGACAAATGAATAAATTCTAACAAATGAAGTTCAAAACTGGAGAAAGTTACATTACCATATGTAAAATAGATAACCCATGGGAATTTGCTGTGGCTCAGGGAACTCAAACAGGGACTCTGCAACAACCTAGGGGCTTCCCAGCTAGTTCAGGGTAAATAAACTGCCTGCAATGCAGGAGACTCTGGTTCGATCCCTGGGTTGGGAAGATCCAGTAGAGAAGGAAATGGCAACCCACTCTAATATTCTTGCCTGGGAAATTCCATGGACAGAAGAGCCTGGTCCATGGGGTCACAAGAGTAGGACATGATTTAGTGATTAAACCACCACCAGAGGGGTAGGATGGGGAGGGACGTGGGAGGGAGTTTCAAGAGGGAGAGGACATATGTGTATCTATTGCTGAATCATGTTGATGTATGGTAGAAACCAACACATCATTGTAATACATTTATCCTCCATTTAAAAATAATTTTAAAAAAGACAACAAACAATAAGAGTTGGTGAGGATGTGAAGAAAAAGGTAACACTTGCATATTGTTGATGAGGCTGTAAATTAGTGTAGCCACTATAAAAAACAGAACAGGAATTCCTCAAAAAATTTAAAACAAAATTGCCATATGATCCAGCAATTCCACTTCTGGTTACTCAATGAAAATAAAAATACTAAATCAAAAATATATATGCACTCCATCTTCATTGTAGCACTTTTTACAATAGCCATTTACACTTACATTGTAAGTGGCCATCAATAAATGAATGGATAAAAAGGAGGTGGTGTGTATGTGTAGGTATATATATGCATATTATGTATATATACTTACATACATATACACTGTGTATATACACAATGAACTAATTCTCAGGCATAAAAAAATTAAATCTTGCATCTTGCCACAAAATGTGTAAATCTAGAAAGCTTTACACTAAGTGAAATAAATCAGACATTAAAAGGTAAATGATCTCACTTACATGTGGAATCTGAAAAAACAAAACAAAATGAAAACAGATTTATAGATATAGAGAATAGACCAGTGTTTTTCAGAAGGGAGAAGCATGATGGGGTGACATAAATATGTGAAAGGGATTAAGAGGTACAAACTTCCAATTATACAATAAATAAATCATGAGGATGTAATACACAAAATAAGGTATATGATTAATACAGTGACATCTTTTTAAGAGGACAGAGGATTACTAGATTTTTCTTATTATCATTTCATATTTTATACAAAAATCAAATCCTTATGTTGTAAAGCTGAAACTAACATAACATTGTGTATTAACTATATTTCACCTGAAAAAAAAAAGCACACATAATCATTTCACCAATATATGCTAATAATAACTAGACCTAAAAATATCTGGACTAAATGTTAGTCTATGGAATTCTCCATACAAGAATATTGGAGTGGGTAGCCAGTCCCTTCTCTAGGGAATCTTCCCAACCCAGGGATCGAACCCAGGTCTTGTGCATTGCAGGCAGGTTTTTAACCATCTGAGCCACCAGGGAAGCCCTAATGTTAGTGCAGCAGATTTAAAATTATACACTATATTGATTTTTACTCAATTATTAAAATATATAATTTATAATACTTCCATGTGACTGTCAGAATATTTAAGGGAATATGGGGTGAAAGTTGTATACACCATTCTATGTAGACAAATGTATAGCTTGAAGACAAAACTTTATCATTACAAGGAATGTTTCTTCTGAATGAATTAAAGAATTAAGTTTCTGGGACTTCCCTGGTGGTCTATGGTCTAGTGGTTAGGACTCCATGCTTCCACTGCAAGGATGCATGGGTTTGATCTCTGTTCTGGTCAGGGAACTAAGATCCCACAAGTTGCATGGTGTGGCCAATTAAAAAACAATTATTTAATTGTGAAAATGTTAGTCACTCAGTTGTGTCCAACTCTTTATGACACTGTGGACAGCCCAAGAGGCTCTTCTGTCCATGGAATTCTCCAGGCAAGAACACTAGAATGGTTAGCCATTCCCTTCTCCAGGGGATCCTCCCAACCCAGGGATCAAACCCAGGTCTCCTGCATTGCAGGCAGATTCTTTATCATCTAGGCCACTGGGAAACTCAATTAATTAATTTAAAAGAATTAATAGTAGTGGAGACTCTAGTTAATGTGTTCTGAAATTTATCTGGCTGTCTATATGGTCACAAAATAATCCAGTCTAATTTGGGTTTGTTGGCATGCTTGTGTCTTCAGAAACCCTGGAACAATGAAATATAAAACAAGCTAAAATTTTTTCTCAATCAGTAATGCAGAAAATAATACCTTTAACAATTTACATGAGAAAATATTATTATTTTAGTGTGTGTCTGAAAGTCAAGAGGAGAAAGAATCTGATGTGAAATATATAAGGAGTCATCTATAGTGGTTAAGAATTATGGCCCTGAAGTCAGACTCCATGAGTTTATGATACAGACTTTATTATTTACTAGTTTGTGTGATCCTGAACAACTTTAATGAATTTTTCTATCATCTTATTTTCCCATATGTAAAATGGATTTAGGATTAGTAATTAATAACAAATATGATTATTATGAGGGTTGTATAAGAAAATTCATGTAAATGTATGAAAGAAGAATGACTATTATTCTGATTGTTTGTAAAGATGATGTTTCTAAATTAAATGTTAGTAATAATAACTTAGGGCTTCCCTGGTGGCTCAGTGGTAAAGGATCCACCAGCCAATGCAGAAGATACAAGTTTAATCCCTGGGTTGGGGAAGATACCCTGGAGAAGAAAATGGCAACACATTCCAGTATTCTTGCCTGGGAAATCCCATGGACAAAGGAACTTGGTGGGCTACAATCCATGGGTTTGCAAAAGAACTGGACATGACTTAGCAACTACACAACAATAATAAATAATAATATTTATTGAGAACTTACTAGGTTTTAGCTTTGCATATTTAATTCTCACAACTCTCCATGGGGTATTATTTTACAGATAATAAAAGGGAATAAAAGAGAAATAAAGTCATTTATTAAATAAAGTTAAAGTTTAACTTATGATCACATAAATAGCATTGTTGGGTTGAAGGGAGTCTAGACTAGAATAGCGTATGATTGAGCAATACAACTTGGCATCATAGGAAACCAAAATGGTTGCTGCACCCTGTTCTTAGAAGCTGGAATCTTTAAGCTGCAAAGCCTGGAGAGAGTGCCTACAGCATGGGTCATGAAAGTGATATAGATTCAGGACAAGACACCCTTCATACTTACAGAGGAAAACAGTGCTACTATGTTACCATATCTGGAAAACTGTTTTGTGCTTACATTTACATCTTGCAAAAGTAAGTTTTTGCATGCACAGGACAAAATAGACCCAAGGATATACAGAACACAGAAAAAGTATCTGTTTCTGCTAATGAAGATTGATCAGCCAATATATTCTAAGTGTTCTAATATTTCAAATTGTTAAAAACAACAACAACAACAACTGCCAATCATTTATGAGTACTTCATTAGATTAAAATGAGACTTCGTTGACAAAGGTCCATATAGTCAAAGTTATGGCTTTCCATCAGTCATGTACAGATGTGAGAGTTGGACCATGAAGAAGACTGAGCACTGAAGAATTGATGCTTTTGATCTGTGGTGCTGGAGAAGACTCTTAAGAGTCCCTTGGACTGCAAAGAGATCAAACCAGTCGATCATAAAGGAAATCAACCCTAAATATTTATTGGAAGCTCCAATACTTTGGTCACCTGATGCAAAGAGCTGACTCATTAGAAAAGACCCTGATGCTAGGAAAGATTGAAGACAGGAGGAAAAGGAGGCAACAGAGGATGAGATGGTTGGATGGCATCACCAACTCAATGAACATGAGTTTGAGCAAAATCCGGGAGACAGTGAAGGACACGCAAGCCTGGTGTGCTGCAGTCCATGGAGTTGCAGAGTCGGACATGACCTAGTGACTGAACAACACAGCAAATAGTTACAAAAATGTTCTGTGAGTAAAAATTAATGTATTGATAAAATATAAGATACTATTATTTTAATTTATATAAGTTTATAATCCCACACTTAATTTGGGAGTATTACTATAAGATCAACTTCCAGGAAGAATGCATTCAAAACCTATAGTTTTCCAAAGAACATTTCAAATCTAAGCAACTGCTTTCATTTTAAATTTCATTTAACTTCCCCCTATCCCACCGTCATTTGTCCTTTCAGCATTTACATGTAGGGCTGAGCATAGCTTTAGAGCCAATGTAGAAATAACCAACAGTCCTCTTGATAGCACTGCTTTCCCATTGGAATTCACACCTGTGAATATTTTCAATAATTTGTGGTGGTGATTGGTGATTTAGTCACTAGGTCATGTCCAACTCTTGTGACCCCATGCACTGTAGCCTGCCAGGCTCCTCTATGAGATTCTCCAGGCAAGAGTACTGGAGTGGGTTGCTATTTCCTTCTCCAGGGGCTCTTCCTGACCCAGGGTCTCCTGCATTGCAGGCAGATTATTTACTGACTGAGTTGTGAGGCAAGAACCTCATAATTTGTAAATAAACCCTAAATCAAAGAACTTCATGAGGGATAAACTTTTGAGTTCAGTGTTTCTTTAACTAACAAATGTAACTCTTACAGAAAAAGCACTATTGGCTACAATTTTCCAAGTTAACTTTAAATTTCTTAAGCTATTTATATTCTGTGGAAAATGGAAGAAACCCATTTTTATATCAAAGTGAGGCAAAGGCAATATGAAGACGACACTATGTTGTGCTTGGAATACAGTATTTCTTGAAGATTAGACTGTGTATTTCAGTACAGTCTGTATTTTTCCTTTAAACAACTTATTTCTGCCACCACTCTATTTTGTGCTGGAGACTTTGAAAGCTAATTAAAGTCATATTGAATGTTTTGGACCAAAACTAAACAATGATAAATTTTCAGAATGTTTTTGTGTTCAAGGCTTAAAACTTTCCAAGGAGCAAAAGCATCACCTCATAAACCCTCTCTATTTGGCCCTCATTTCTAAGTGGCAACATCTAGCACACTAAAGAAAATTGAGGATACAAAATCAGAAATTTAAACATGTAGACATAATAATTATACTTTTTCTGAAATATTTTCTAAGTCAAAATAAACTTGAACTTTTGCTAAATTTAAGGCAATGGTGATTTAATTTGATATTGCATCAACTATTTTAGAAAAGCAGATTAAGTTTCAGACATCTCAATTGTATCACAGTTCTCTAAATTTCTTCTAAATTAAGTAAAATGATCAGACAAATCATTAGTGTCTCAGGGTGTATTAATAATATAGTAAAAATAAAAATATCACACCCAAAATCTCTACAAGTCCCCTAAATTAAATCATACTAACTCAGTATTCTGATTCCAGGGGGCAAATAAAATATTTTACATTTTATCATGACTACACTTTTCCCCTTTATGATAGTTATTGAGCTATTTTTTCTTTGAACCTCCAAACTTTATTATTACCCAGCAGTCATTTATGACTTAGCACTGGAGTGGCCAAAGCCATGTTTCAATTCATCTCCTGCTACTACTTAACTGGAGTTGAGGGCAGTCAAGTGTAAGAAGATAAGTTACCCACCTCACTTAAACTAGCCCCTAGTCATCACTGGCAATTATCTGAGACTTTTAGCTTCCTATCAGAGCATCTAAGGAAACATTTCTTTCAGTTGACTTTTTTCTTAATACAGACTCTTTCTGCATGAAGCTATAAAAGTGTTGGGGAATCCTCCCACTACTTTGAAAGCTAATTAAAGTCATATTGAATGTTTTGGACCAAAACTAAACAATGATAAATTTTCAGAATGTTTTTGTGTTCAAGGCTTAAAACTTTCCAAGGAGCAAAAGCATCACCTCATAAACCCTCTCTATTTGGCCCTCATTTCTAAGTGGCAACATCTAGCACACTAAAGAAAATTGAGGATACAAAATCAGAAATTTAAACATGTAGACATAATAATTATACTTTTTCTGAAATATTTTCTAAGTCAAAATAAACTTGAACTTTTGCTAAATTTAAGGCAATGGTGATTTAATTTGATATTGCATCAACTATTTTAGAAAAGCAGATTAAGTTTCAGACATCTCAATTGTATCACAGTTCTCTAAATTTCTTCTAAATTAAGTAAAATGATCAAACAAATCATTAGTGTCTCAGGGTGTATTAATAATATAGTAAAAATAAAAATATCACACCCAAAATCTCTACAAGTCCCCTAAATTAAATCATACTAACTCAGTATTCTGATTCCAGGGGGCAAATAAAATATTTTACATTTTATCATGACTACACTTTTCCCCTTTATGATAGTTATTGAGCTATTTTTTCTTTGAACCTCCAAACTTTATTATTACCCAGCAGTCATTTATGACTTAGCACTGGAGTGGCCAAAGCCATGTTTCAATTCATCTCCTGCTACTACTTAACTGGAGTTGAGGGCAGTCAAGTGTAAGAAGATAAGTTACCCACCTCACTTAAACTAGCCCCTAGTCATCACTGGCAATTATCTGAGACTTTTAGCTTCCTATCAGAGCATCTAAGGAAACATTTCTTTCAGTTGACTTTTTTCTTAATACAGACTCTTTCTGCATGAAGCTATAAAAGTGTTGGGGAATCCTCCCACTCCAAAATATTACCTCTATAACTAGCTTAAATACCTTGCTCTTTATTTCATAATTAGTCCTTTCTCACCATACATATAACTTGGCAATTACTCCTTTTTTATTTATCTCCTCTTGCTTCAACTATACAGGTGCGCAATGTGTCATATTTTGTCATCAAATTTCCTAATGGAAACATAACTTGCAGAGTAAATGCCTCTGACTCTGTTACACCTTGCTTTAAGAAATAAAATATATACCATAAGCATGCGATGAACCACCCTATATATATATTTTTAGTCTTCTTTCCTCTCTCTGGCACTTTCTGTTCAATTCTTCATTTCATGTTTCCAAGCTCTCATTAATAGAAAAGTAGACTTTAAATTCCTTCTCTCTTTTTCCAAAACTTTCAGTCAATAAGACCCTATTTTAGTCGTATTTGTATCACAAGCACATAGAACAAATAATGTTCATTGCAGGCCGATGTGGTTATAAATTTTATATTTAAATTTGAAGGTGCATTTCATGCTCATTATAACCTTCATGCAACTGCTGGCTTAGAAGGATGCAGAGCACAACTGATTTCATTCCTCCTCCATGTGCTGTTAGCCTGGTGTATTATAGATTCTTAATCCTAAAATCTGTAATGAACTATTCAAACCTGCAAGTTTCTTTTTAGTGTCCAAAATCTAAGGTTGGCACCAAATTTACAAAAATAAATTAAAAAAAAAAATCAAGAGGCCAGAAATATGTCCTTAAAAATGGTGTTCATGTATTTTAGAAAAATTTAAATATTCAAAGACTAATTTTAAAAGTACAATATTTCTCAATACTGCCAGCAAAAAGAATATTTTGATAACTAGTTTAATGATGTTGAAACAAAATCATAGTATCTATATTTTTCAATAATTATCTGCCTGAAGTATCCATGTTGTAGAAGACAGCTTCTAGCCAATGAAAATTTAAAAGCTCTAATAAAATTTTCTTTAATTATCATCTTATAAGGCAAATATATTTGATTTTATTGTACATAAATGAGTCCCTCTTTGCTCATTTAAGTCTTCATCATCTTTCAATTTAGAAGTAATATGATATCAGTAGTTCTTCTCTAATGTTGTATTTCAATAAACTTCATATGCTTACTGCCATCAGATTAATTTGTACCAACAGTATAGCCAATTTTAAAAGAAACTAGAATTAGGTGGATTATTTGGAATATTGTCTTAATGTGGTAGGAGGAAAAACATGTTTGGAACATTTGAATATCAATTTGTAAGTTAGAATTCCCCATCATCATTTATTTCTATTTTCATGTGTGTCTTCTTGAAAGTCTGAAATAAAAATGCTAATGTATTTTTAAAGGTTAATAGTTGCCTAAGTGGTTCATAAAATAGAAACTTAAACATAGCAGCTTGCAAAATTTAATGAGAGGGCAAACACAAGTTCACCTTGTCTTTTTATCTTCCTTAGCTGTGTCGTCTAGAGACCTGTAAAGTGTCGCAAGATGATTATATCAACTGCAGGATTAAGCGACATAGGCCCCGAGCAGATTAAATGGTTCAACATCTATGCACTTGGGGATTTACGTGGCAGTGTGTGTGAGTTTCACTCAGAGGGCAAACACATATTCTTGATGTCTATGGTAACATGAGAATAACTATCAGGTTTGGATTTCCATCCATCATTTTTATATCTGAAGAAAGCCTTCCTTCAACCTAATGAATGCTGTAGAAACTGAAGTCAATGGAGCCACTTGTCTTTATAACCATCAGTCAAGGCACTAAATCCATAAGAACTGAGACCCTATAATGAAACTAAGGGATACATTTTGCTTTATTTTCCATTATTGTGCATGTTTGAGCTTACCAAAATAATTTTATTAATAGTAATAATAGCCCACTTAGCTAAATACAATAACACATGAAAATATCAAAATTATGCCTGAAACACTACATTTTTATTTTATATTTTAATATAATTCTGGATTAGTGGTTCTCAATTGGGGATGTGAGCTCCCAACCTCCAACTCAAGTAGAATTGCCAGTTTAAAATAAAAATGTAGGATGCTTATTTATGTTTGAATTTCAGATTTTTTTTATAACTCTGATCTATGCAATATCTGAAATATGGTTAAATTTTTAAAAACCAAACTTTTTTTTTGGTTATATTAAACTAACACTTAAGTTGGTATCTTGCATTTTATCTGGTAACCCTACAGGTCAGAGAGGACATTTGACAATGTCCAGAGTTATTTGGGGGCTTTCCTCAGTTGGGGCTTCCCTGGTGGCTCAGAGGTTAAAGCATCTTCCTCCAATGCGGGAGACCTGGGTTTGATCCCTGGGTTGGGAAGATCTCCTGGAGAAGGAAATGACAACCCACTCCAATATTCTTGTCTGGAGAATCCCATGGACGGAGGAGCCTGGTAGGCCTACATACAGTCCATGGGGTCGCAAAGAGTCAGACACGACTGAGCGACTTCACCTTCACCTTTCCTCAGTCAGCAAAGAATCTGCTTGCAATGCAGGAGACTCGGGTTTGATTCCTGAGTTGGGAAGACCCCCCTGGAGAAGGTAATAGCAACCCACTCCAGTATTCTTACCTGGAGAATCCTGTGGACAGAGGAGTCTGGTGGGCTACAGCCCAATGGGGTCAGAAGAGTTAGATACAACTTAGCGACTAAATCACCACCACCAGAAAGACTTTTGTCACAACTGAAGAGGGAAGTGCTGCTGTCATCTTGTGAGAAGAGGCTGTGTGTGTGGTCAAACACTCAGTTGTGTCCAACTCTTTGTAACCCCATGGTCTGTAGCCAGCCAGGCTCCTCTGTCCATGGAGATATTTTTAGGCAAGAATACTAGAGTAGGTTGCTATTTCCTACTCCAGGGTATTGGCCAGGGATACTTCTAAACATCCTCTAATAATAAAGAAAAATCTAGCCCCCAAGCTTCAGGATTGTACACATCGATTAACCCTGCTGTAGATTATAACAGGAGATTTATTACCTAACCGTTAAGACTAGTTCTTGCAATATTTGTAGTTTTAGGTTGCTCTGCTTTTAGAGTAGGTTCTAGGTACTTCTGGAAAGCAAGTAGCTATAAAGATAGTAATCAATAGGTAATTGTACAGAGGTGAGGTGAAGTCACTCAGTCGTGTCCAACTCTTTGCGACCCCGTGGACTGTAACCTACTAGGCTTCTCTGTCCATGGGATTCCCCAGGCAAGAATACTGGAGTGGATTGCCATTTCCTTCTCCAGGGGATCTTCCTGACCCAGGGATCGAACCCAGGTCTCCTGCATTGGAGGCAGACACTTTAACCCCTAAGCCACCAGGAAAGCCAATTTTGATAGGGATGTTCAGTGAAAGTTGGTGAATTTGGAGAGAAATTGTATCTACTGAAAGCATTTGGCAGCATTGCAGAGCCATATGGCTGCAGAAGGAATTCCTAGCCAACTAAAAAAATAAGAAATGAATATTATAAGATTATGAAGAGATTACTTTTATTATTAGTTAAACTTCCTTCTGTAAGACTGAGTTAAAATTTTGCTGATGAGAGAGAGAAAGGAAGAGAGAGAGGTTGGGACTTTGCCAGTTTATATTCACAGACAAACTGAATAAGCACACATCAATGGAAGAAAATACTCAAAATAGAAAATTAGGGTGACATGGCAATTGGTAACATGAAAAATTTCAAAGGATCCAATTAAACTATAAATATGAAAAAGAATTTAGTAGTTTCTTGTTTAAATCTTTAATTTGCCCATTAAAACATGAAACTCATCAAGGTCAAATGACTCATTTAAGTGTATTCAAAATAAGGATTTGGATGCTTCTTGGAATCCAAATCAATAGACATACTATTTTAAAGTAACACCAGTAGCACATAAGTAATATTGTTAGGAAAAAGAAATCCTTATGATCTTTTACAAAATTTAAAATAGCAAGCCCTTTCTGAAATCTCTACTGATATCTCCCACTACACTTCTAGTAATGCATTCATCTATATTCTGTTTCAAGGTATACACAACTGTATAGAGCATGTTTTCAGGAAATATTAATACATCAACTCAGTGTAGGATGCTCACAGTAGTGTCTAGCATAGAATTGGCCCCCACTCATTATACATATCTCTAATTTGTGATTGTTTCATTCACTCTATTAAAATTTTAAGATAACTACATATCTCTCTCAGAAAGACATTTCTTCTTTAGGGACAATACAATTAACAGAGTCAGGCAACTTTTTCCACAAAAAGTGGAACTCAGTAAATATACACATAAGCAAAATCAGCATCCCCAAGATATTTCATCTTAAAATAAAGGCCTAGGATAATGGGAGTCTGAATTATAATAATTAAATACTTAACCTTAAATCCAGCAGGAAAAGTGTCTGTATTTTTGTGATTTTCATGAAAACACACATATTCTTTTTTTGAAAATATTTATCTCAATTGCCAGAGACACTTGGAGTGTGAAAACAAAACCTCATGTACACCAGGACCCAGGGAAAGGAGCAATGTCCTCCAGAAGAGCCTGAGCCAGACCTGCCTTTGAGTGCTTGAGTGTCTCCTGCAGAGGCATGGGTCACAGTGGCCTGCTGCGGGGACAGGCGCTCTGTTGCAGCAGACCTGGGAGATGCAGCATATGGCATAAGTCTTCCTGAAGGAGATTGTCATTAATTCCACTACAGAGCCATGGAGCAGATGACCCACAAACTGGAGAACAATTATACCAAAGAAGTTCTTGCACTGTTGCAAAAGTTCTAGGGCCCAAACATATTTCCCAACCTGTGGAACCAACAAAGGGACTGAACTCCCAGCAAATCTGACTTTGAAGGCCAATGGGATTTGATTAAAGAACTGGAGAAACAAACTCTTGGAAGGCACAACAAAACCTTGTGCACACCAGGACCCAAGAGAAAGGAGCAGTGACCCCACAAGAGACACACAGGCATCTTCAGTGGAGGCATGGATCAACATAGTTGATCCATGGCCTATCATAGTTTGGCCTCAGGCCAAGCTACAGGGAGGGAGCACAGCCCCACCCATCAGCAGACAATTGGATTAAAGATTTACTGAGCTTGTCCTTGTCCACCAGAGCAAGATATAGGTTTCCCCACAGCCAGTATCTCCTATCAGGAAGCTTTCACAAGCTACTATCTTCATCCATCAGAGGGTTGACAGAATGAAAACCACAATCATAAAAAACTAACCAAACTGATCACGTGGATCACAACTTTGTGTAACTCAATGAAACTATGAGCCATGCTTTGCAGGGCCACCCAAGATGGATGAGTCATGGTGGAGAGTTCTGACAAAATGTGGTCCACTGGAGAAGGGAATGGCAAACCATTTCAGCATTCTTGCCTTGAGAACCCCACGAATAGTATGAAAAGGCAAAAAGATATGACACTGAATGATGAACTCCCCAAGTCATTTGTACATTATGATACTGGAGAAGAGAGGAGAAACAGACCCAGAGGAATGAAGAGGCTGACCCAAAGCAGAAACAATACCCAGTTTTGGATGTGTCTGGTGGTGAAAATAGAGTGAAATGCTGTAAAGAACAATACTGCATAGGAACCTGAAATGTTAGGACCATGAATCAAGGGAAATTTGAAGTGGTCAAATAGGAGATGACAAGAATGAACATCGACATCTTAGGAATCAGTGAACTAAAATGGACCAGAATGGGCAAAATTAATTCAGATGGGCATTTTATCTACTACTGCAGGAAAGAATCCCTTAGAAGAAATGGAGTAACCCTTATAGTCAAAAAGAGTCCAAAATGCAGTACTTGAGTGTAATCTAAAAATGACAAAATGATCTCTATTTGTTTGCAAGGCAAACCATTCAATATCACAGTAATCCAAGTCTGTGCCCAAACCACTAATGCCAAAGAAGCTGAAGTTGAAAGATTCTATGAAGACCTACAAGACCTTCTAGAACTAACACCAAAAAAAGATGTCCTTTGCATTCCATACAGGACTGAAATGCAAAAGTAGGACATCAAGAGATACCAGGAATAATAGGCAGGTTTGGCCTTGGAGTACAAAATGAAGCAGGACAAAGACTAAGAGCTTTGTCAAGAGAACACACTGGTCATAGCAAACACCCTCTTCTTACAACACAACAGAAGACTCTACACATGGACATCACCCAATGGTCAATACCGAAATCAGACTGATTACATTCTTTTCAGAGAAGCTCTATACAGTTAGAAAAAACAAGGCTAAGAGCTGACTTTGGCTCAGATCATGAACACCTTATTGCAAAATTCAGACTTAAGTTGAAGAAAACAGTGTAAACCTCTAGGCCATTCAGCTATGACCTAAATCAAATACCTTTTATTATACAGTGAAAGTGAAAAATAGACTCAAGGAATTAGATCTGATAGAGAGAGTGCCTGAAGAACTGTTGACAGAAGTTCATAACATTGTATTGAAAGCAGTGATCAAAACCATTCCCAAGAAAAAGAAATCAGTTCAGTTCAGTCATTCAGTCTTGTCTGACTCTTTACGACCCTATGAACTGCAGCACGCCAGGCCTCTCTGTCCATCACCAACTCCCAGAGTCCACCCAAACCCATGTCCATTGAGTCAGTGATGCCATCCAACCATCTCATCCCCTGTCATCCCCTTCTCCTGCCCTCAATCTTAACCAGCATCAGGGTCTTTTCAAATGAGTCAACTCTTCACATCAGGTGGCCAAAGTATTGGAGTTTCAGCTTCAACATTAGTCCTTCCAATGAACACCCAGGACTGATCTCCTTCAGGATGGACTGGTTGAATCTCCTTGCAGTCGAAGGGACTCTCAAGAGTCTTCTTCACAACCACAGTTCAAAAGCATCAATTCTTCAGCACTCGGCTTTCTTTATAGTCTAACTGTGACATCCATACATGACCACTGGAAAAACCATAGCCTTGACTCGATGGATTTTGGTTGACAAAGTAATGTCTCTGCTTTTTAATATTCTGTCTAGTTTGGTCATAACTTTCCTTGCAAGGAGTAAAAGTCTTTTAATTTCATCACTGCAATCACCATCTGCAGTGATTTTGGAGCCCAGAAAAATAAAGTCAGCCACTATTTCCACTGTTTCCCCATCTATTTGCAAGGAAAAGAAATGCAAAAAGGCAAAATGGCAGTCTGAGGAGGCCTTACAAATAGCTGAGAAAAGAAGAGAAGCTAAAGGTTAAATATAAAAGAAAAGATATTCCCATCTGAATGTGGAATTCAAAGAACAGGAAGGAGAGATAAGAAGGCCCTCATTAAGTGATCAATCCAAAGAAATAGAGGAAAACAATAGAACGGGAAAGACTAGAGATCTCCAAGAAAATTAGAGATACAAAGGGAACATTTCATGCAAAGATAGGCACAATAAAGGACAGAAATGACATGGACTTAATTGAAGCAGAAGATATTAAGAAGTGTCAAGAATACACAGAAGAACTATACAAAAATGCTCTTAAAGACCCAGATAACCACAATGGTGTAATCACTCAGCTAGAGCCAGACATCTTGGAGTGTGAAGTCAAGTGGGCCTTAGAAAGCATCCCCATGAACAAAGCTAATGGAAGTGATCAAATTCCAACTGAGCTATTTCAAATCCTAAAAGATGATGTTGTTAAGTGTTGTACCCAATATGCACCAAACTTAAAAAACTCAGCAGTGGCCACAGGAATAGAAATAGTCAGTTTTCATCCCAATCCGAAAGAAGGGAAATGTCAAAGAACATTCAAAATACTACACAATTGCACTCATTTCACATGCTAGTTAGGTAATGCTCAAAATTCTCCAAGCTAGGCTTCAGCAGTATGTGAACCGAGAACTTCCAGACATTCAAGCAAGCTTTAGAAAAGGCAGAGAAACCAGGGATCAAATTGCCAACATCTGTTGGGTCATAGAAAAAGCAAGAGAATTCCAGATAAATATCTACTTCTGCTTCATTAACTACTTTAAAGCCTTTCACTGTGTGTATCACAACAAGCTGTGGACAATTCTTAAAAGAGATGGGAATACCGGACCACCTTTACTGCCTCTTGAGAAAAATGTATGTAGGTCAAGAAAGAACACTTAGAACTGGATATTGAACAACAGACTGGTCAAAGATGAGAAAGGAGTGCATCAAGACTGTATATTGTCACCCTGATTATTTAATTTATATGCAGAGAACATCAATAGAAATGCTGGGCTGGATGAATCACAAACTGGAATCAAGATTTCTGGGAGAAATACCAATAATCTCAGATATGCAGATGACAGTACCCTTGTGGCAGAAAGTGATGAAGAACTAAAGAGCCTCTTGGTAAAGGTGAAAAAGCTGGCTTAAAACTCAACATTCAGAAAAACTGAGATCATGACATCCAGTCCCATCACTTCATGGCAAATAGATGGAGAAACAATGAAAATAGTGACAGATGCTTGTGCCTTAGAAGAAAAGCTTTAAAAAGCAGAGACATTACTTTGCTGAGAAAGTCCATATTGTTAAAACTATGGTTTATCTAGCAGTCAGGTGTGGATATGAGAGTTGGACCATAACAAGTCTGAGTGCTGGAGAATTGATGCTTTTGATCTATGGTGTTGGAGAAGACTACTAAGAGACCCTTGGCTTGCAAGGAGATCAAATCAGTCAAGTCTAAAGGAAATCAATCCTGAATTTTCATTAAAGGAATTGAAGCTGAAGCTGAAACTCCAATACTGTGGCTACCTGATATGAAAAGCCAACTCATTGGAAAAGACTCTGATTCTATGGATTGAAGGCAGTAGGGTAAGGGGATGACAGAGGACAAGATGTTTGGATGGCATCATCAACTCAATGGATGTGAGTTTGAGCAAGCTGTGGGAGATGGGTACAGGGAAGCCTAGCATGCTGCAATCCAAGGGGTTGCAAAGAGTTGAACATGAATGAGCAACTGAACAACAACAACAAATCTCAATTTCATGTAAATTTATTTGCATTTTAATATTTACAACTGAAGCCCTTGCTTCCTTTTTTGAATGTATGATTAGTGTAACATGAAATCAGTGAAAAGCCCAGAATAATTTGCTAATTTTAATAATGGAATTTAACATCTTCCTACTGACTTCCTTGATATATCAGAAATTAGTTTTCAATTGTCTGAGAAAGTAATGAATATCATGGTTTAACTTTTGCTTATAATATAAGGAAGAAAAGAGAGAATCTAGAATTATCCAGTGGAGAGATATATAAACTTTACAGGGAAAACTCTCATTTAATTACCCAAAGTCTTGCTATCACAATAAAGAAACTGAAAAGTATTCAACATGAAATCCAGACCATGAATATTGAGTCCTTAATAGTGAAGACCAGAAAAGGAGCTGGAGAGGTAGAATGAGGGCAGGGGTTGATTTGAGTCACCAAACTGTTTCAAGGAAGAAGAAAATCCCAGGTAATCACTGACAGTTTTAGATTTTAGAAGCAGCCTTGTCTATGAAGAAAGGCTTCAACATCTAAATCCTGTCATATTTTCTCTACTTAAGCAGTACACATCACTATTTTTTCCAATGTGTAGAAGCATTACTTAACTATAGTGGCTTTATTATCACTTAGTATGATTTGCTAGGATGTGAGAGTTACCAAGCTACTGAAATTTGGCTAGTAATTGTGTTATGCTCTGAAGTAGTCAGGACAATCAAAAAGACATTCTGAGCTGCACTGCTTATTTTGAGAAAGTGGAGCTCTCTGCAGGTTTTTTCATTTCCCTTGGCTTTATTTTCTCCGCGAGCCCCATGGTCATTAAATGAATCACTTCTTACTGAGATATGGCTTCACCACCCATTTCTTCCTATACCATTCACTATCTATACCAGCCTTATAGACTTTGTTTTTACCTCAAATTTTTCCATACGCTGACAAAAATACACATCTTCTTATGCACAAGTGTTACCTTTTATATGTACTGTTTTTCTCTCTTCCACTCAACTGTATGATCTTTGACAGTGAGGCACATGTATTTTTCTGCCATATTTATGACATGTTCTCAGAATATTCTGGATACATGATTTAATAAGTGGATTTTGAGAACTATCTAATTGTCATACTTGTGGAAAGTAGGCAGGTAAATATACCTGGCCCAAGAAGTTAAAGTTAAAAATGCAACTTTCTTTACTTCTTGACTGTACATTAAATTTGCATTCAGGAACTAGATCCTAGAAGCACTAGCTAAAAACTGTGTACTATAATCAGAAATCACACACACAAAAATTAACAAAATGGCAAAAAGATATGGTGAAATGTAAGCCTAAAGTAATAGAAGGCATACATCAGTGACTAAACAGTAGAAGTTAACAAAATAGAAAAGTGTTTAAATGAGTTTGATTTATAAAGTAAAAAAGCCAGTTCTTTGGGAAGAAAAATAAAAATACCAAACATTGCAAATGTAATTGAGAAAAATGAGAAGAAGTTCCAAACAAAAACACCAAAACAAAACAAAGCAAAACACATATCAGAAGAGGTTTGTAACAACAACAACAACAAAAAAGAGACAGGAGTAGATTTTTTTTTTTTAACTCTAAGAGGTTGTTATGTAAAACTCCACGACTATCGACTTAAAAAGCTACGTTAAAGGAACAATTCCATTGAAAAGACATTCTTAATGAAATTGGCACCAAATGTCCTAGGGATATGAGACTTTACAGAGTTTTACACTGATTTCCCCACTTTTCTATATTTATACTTCAAGGAACAGTTTTAAATTGAGCTAAAACTCTGAAAAGGAAGAGGAAGAGGAAGAACAAACTGGAAAAAAACCATGAGAATAAGTAGAAGTAGGAGGAAGATGAGAACATCAGGCAGGGAAGAAGAAAGAGGCAGTAGAGAGGCAGTAGAGAGGCAGAGAAGTGATGGTGGGAGAAGGAGGAGGAAGAAATTAAATGACAACTACAAATCACTTCCCAAGTAAGTCAGTAGTAATTTCTTATAAGTCAGAAACAAAGGACAAGAATACTAACCATCATAGTTTAGCAAAGACTAATCTGGAAGTTCTAGGCAGTGCATTAAGATAAGCAAAAATGAAAAAAAATGTATGTGTACTAGAATATAAGAAGTAAAGCAATTATTCTCAGGAGATCTACATGTCTATATTGAAAATACAAAAAGGTTTACTATAAATTTATGTGACATTAGCAATCGTAAAATAAATATATATAAAAACTAATTCCTTTTTAATATATT
This sequence comes from Cephalophus harveyi, assembly GCA_006410635.1. Classification (NCBI taxonomy): domain Eukaryota; kingdom Metazoa; phylum Chordata; class Mammalia; order Artiodactyla; family Bovidae; genus Cephalophus; species Cephalophus harveyi. The sequence continues at coordinate 156,283 of SJYT01082011.1, read as the reverse complement.
GACATCTAATGGTTGTAATAATATAACTGTAAGAAAAACAAGGGAAACCATTTACAACAAAATAGCAACAAAAACAATAGGAGATTTAGGTTTAAATTTAATAAATATGCAAAAACATTAGGGATATAATATTTTCAAACTCATTAAGAAAGTCATATTCAAGAATGGAAATCAAAATATCATAAAGATGACAATGCTATCTCAATTCAAGTTATACATTTAATTTATTAATCCTCTGTAATGCTAATTAAAATGTCAAAGTCTTTTTCATGGGACTTAAAAAACTGATACTTTAATTTATGTAGAAAAGCAAGTGCCCAGAATGACAATTTTGAATATGTATATATGGGGACTTTTGCTTTACCATATCTTAAGGTTTCACTGTGTCTGTATATATATATACACACATACACACACACAGACATACACACACACCATGTTGTGTATTTATATGGTTATTAAGAAAGTGTATAGTAGCTTTTTGTATACAGAGATAAAGTTATTGAGAGAATAGGGAGTTTAGGAAGTTAGAAACAGACCAGTATGTATAGAAACTTGATTTATGTCAGACTGACATCACAAGACTGAAAAATATGGGCAAGTCCAATGTTATACTAAGGCAATTGGTTAGTCATATCAGAAATGATATAAGATTTCTAATAGCTAAAATACAGAGAAATCAATTTCAGAGTAAGGAATTTAAGGTAAAAGACAAAACTTAACTTTACAAGGTACCAAGATACATTGTATATAAACAAAATAGGTGCATTAAAATTTACTACATATTTGGCAACATTTGATAGACATTTAACCAAATATATATGTGTGTGTGTGTGTGTGTGTGTGTGTGTGTGTGTGTGTGTATGGCTAATAGTTGGAGAGGAGAGTGAAAAATTTGGCTTAAAGCTCGACATTCAGAACACGAAGATCATGGCATCTAGTCCAATCACTTCATGGGAAATAGATGGGGAAACAGTGGAAACAGTGTCAGACTTTATTTTTTTGGACTCCAAAATCACTGCAGATGGTGATTGCAGCCATGAAATTAAAAGATGCTTACTCCTTGGAAGTAAAGTTATGACCAACCTAGATAGCATACTGAAAAGCAGAGACATTACTTTGCCAACAAAGGTCCGTGTAGTCAAGGCTATGGTTTTTCCAGTGGTCATGTTTGGATGTGAGAGTTGGACTGTGAAGAAAGCTGAGCACTGAAGAATTGATACTTTTGAACTGTGGTGTTAGAGAAGACTCTTGAGAGTCCCTTGGACTGCAAGGAGATCCAGCCAGTCCATTCTAAAGGAGATCAGTCCTGGGTATTTGGAAGGACTGATGCTAAAACTGAAACTCCAATACTTTGGCTACCTCATGCGAAGCATTGGAAAAGACTGATGCTGGGAGGGATTGAGGGCAGGAGGAGAAGGGGACGACAGAGGATGAGATGGCTGGATGGCATCACCGACTCAATGGACATGAGTTTGGGTAAACTCCGGGAGCTGGTGATGGACAGGGATGCTTGGTGTGCTGCAATTCATGGGGTCACAAAGAGTCGGACATGACTGAGCAACTGAAGTGAACTGAATAGTTACATCAGTAACTGTTCAACAGTCACTAGTAAGATACCAAACAAAACTATAAGCAACAACTACACATATATTGCCAAGTTCAAAATTAAAAATCCTGATTATGACATTGTTTGCAAGACTTTGGAGAAACAGGAGAAGTGAGACCCCAAGATATGAATATTATAATAACTTTGTCCAAATATGTGACTGAGTGTATGGGATAGAATCTAAAGAGCCTAAAAAAACAGTCTGAAACAAACAAAAATCCACTTTTAATAAACAAAGGTGCATGGGAATCTGTTGCTTCTAAAATAAGTGCATTTTCCAACTGCATTCACCTTAGGTAGCAAAAAGCTCAAGACTTACAGATTTGAAGCATCAGAAAACCAATTTCAAATCTAGTACAACATCTGAAAATTAGAGGGATGCCTAGAGGTAAGAACTACAGAGTGAGTAATCACCAATGTTATCCAAATTCTTCTCTAAATATTAAATATAAAGGTACAAGGGAGTCTACTGGAAGTTAAATTAACAATGTGAAACTATAAAAATAGAGCAAATTAATATTGTGGGTGAGAAAAACTACAGTTTGAATCTAAGCAATTCAACTTCTAGAAAGAAATTCCACAGAGGACCAGAAGAAACTTAAGATTTCCTACAATTTATTATCTACAATGTCTAGATTTAACCTAAATTTATTTTGTTAAAATGCAAACCACATTCAGAAAAAAAAAAAAAATCCATAGCGACACTTTGGGAGAGGGTGTGATATTAGATTGAGAAGACAGAGTTCAAAACAGATAACAAAGAGTTAAGTAGATATTTAAAGAATGAGTTGAAAATATATCAAAAAAGTATACAAACATAAACTAAAACTTAAGACTGATGTTCTAAAGCTAATAAGTGAAACAATTAAATGAATATTTACCATTTGGGTCAAATTTAGAATGGAGATGGCAGAAAAAACAGACATCTCAAAAGCAGAGACATTACTTTGCCGACTAAGGTCAGTCTAGTCAAGGCTAGAGTTTTTCCTGTGGTCATGTATGGATGTGAGAGTTGGACTGTGAAGAAGGCTGAGTGCCAAAGAATTGATGCTTTTGAACTGTGGTGTTGGAGAGGACTCTTGAGAGTCCCTTGGACTGCAGGGAGGTCCAACCAGTCCATTCTGAAGGAGACCGGCCCTGGGATTTCTTTGGAAGGAATGATGCTAAAGCTGAAACTCTAGTACTTTGGCAACCTCATGAGGAGAGTTGACTCATTGAAAAAAACTCTGAAGCTGGGAGGGATTGGGGGCAGGAGGAGAAGGGGACGACCGAGGATGAGATGGCTGGATGGCATCACGGACTTGATGGACGTGAGTCTGGGTGAACTCCGACAGATGGTGATGAACAGGGAGGCCTGGCATGCTGCAATTCATGGGGTCGCAAAGAGTCGGACATGACTGAGCGACTATACTGAACTGAACTGATACAAAAGATTAATAGAAATTACTGAATCCAATGAACAGAGAAGAAAAGGATTAAAGAGAGTTCAGGAGAATCTCATAGACATATAAAACAGTATGAAGCAGTTCAACATGCATATAATGAGAAATCCAGATAAAGAAGAAAGAAGCAGAAAAATGAAATAATGGACAAATAATAACATTAAATATTTGGGTGTGGGGTAAATGGAAACAAAAAGCTATAAGATTTCTGTATACTATCTGTATGCTATCTGAAGTAATATAATATTAACTACATATACTGAGAAAAGTTAAAGATTTATGTTGTTCTAAAATGATAATGTAAAGAGACAGAAAACCTGAATGATAAAGAAGTAGAAAATAAATAGACCAAAAACTAGTAGGAGATCATATCAGTAATCAAAAGCCTGCAACAAGGAAAAATGTAGAGCCTGATCACTCACAGGTTATTCTATAAAATATTTGAAAATTAATGCCAATAATAGATGAGAAGATGGCTTAATATGGAAGTCAAGGCTTATAGTCAGGGTCAAAGAGAGGGGATAAATTCCCCACCACGAATGAAGCTGAATCACACTCCAGAACAAGCTAGATTACCAATAACAAAGATATTTCAGTGGCTGGGATGAGATCAGTTCACAGGAAGAGAGATCTTCACATCTGTGCATTGAAAGAAGGGGCAGGGAGCCTACAGAAAGGCTATAGTAGGCAGGAGTACAGGCAGGATCAGATTTAGTTTTTCTCTCTTGGCTCTAGTCAGCAAGTATATGGATTTGATCCCAACCAGAGGGGAAAATGATATTAAATTATAGCATTGCAGTCATAAATGCCAGTTGTAAGACTACAACCCACTACATGTGGACAGCCTGTCGTTGAATGATGCTACCAATATAGGCCATGGAGGGAGCTGGAAAACAAGGACCTGCCTGCCTTGGTCCTCTGTTCCCGCATCTATCTAAAATCGGGGTAGTGGTATATCACTTTCACACCATCTTTAAGAAATTGAGTAATTCAACTACTCCAAACATGTCTAGTTTGAGGTTTCCTCTTCTCTTTTATCAGCACAATGATGAAAAAAGCCAACTGTCTTAGGCCCACCTTCATACACTGATAAAATTTTTTTTCTGAGAGCCTCAGCACTTCTATTATAAGTTAGCCCTGGTTGTGAACCAACTAGAAAATATTAATTCATAATTTTAGAAAAAAGAAGAAAGAGAAGGATTCTGTACTTCCTAATTAATTACAGTTTTCTCAAATCTTGAATACTGCTATTCCATAAGCAAGCAAAAGGTGTGACTTGAAGCAGAGGATGTAAATTAGGTCATGTCACTCTGTGCATCTGTATTTTGGAGTTTTGCTCTAAAACTGAACATAATATTCCCTGATGAGGCAGTAGCTGGCTTAAAGAACAGAACACAGAGATTTATAAATACCTAGTTCAATAAAACAAGGGGGACATCATTATTCACTATAGATGAACTGAGGTCTTTGAGGTGGGGATACTGCTATTCAGAGGGCAACAAATGCAAAGCCCAAAGACCCAGTGATGTTAGTAATAAAAGCTACTTCTGTAGACTTTTAAACAACTCAACCATGTTAGCAATTTTCACAGAACCTCAGAGTTTTAGCAGGGAGCTTAGATATCATTGAATTCCTCTTCCCTACCTTCTTTCACAGATGAGAAAACTAAAGCTCAAAGAGACTAAGTGGTTTTCACAAGGTGAATCATTCAATATCCTAAGTTGCAAGACACAGAAATGGACTTTAAACTGAGTGAGACAGAAAGGGAATGTATTGGTTAAGATAGAGCATTCTTGGGAATGCTCAACTTAGAACTCGGCCAAGCCGACAGTGTGAGCATGTGTGTGCTCAGTCACGTCTGACTCTTTACAACCCTATGAATTGTAACTTGCCAGGCTCCTCTCTCCCTGGGACTCTCCAGGCAAGAATACTGGGTGGGTTGCTATTTCCCCTGCAGGGGAGCTTCCTAACCCAGGGATCAAACCTGTGTCTTTTGCATCTCCTGTAATAGCAGGCAGATTCTTTACCACTGCACCCCCTGTGAATCAAGGAGACAGAAACAATACAAAACTGTGACCTAAACTGATTCTGATATAGAAACCACTGCTGCTGTAACCAAATCCTTGGGAGCCATCTTCCTGCCCTTCCCCAAGTGTCACTAGTTCCTGAAACAGGCTGCTATGGCCAGAACCTAGGGTCGCAGCTGCACTCTAGCTTCAAGGCCATCTGAGAAAATCAATTGCTGGTCTTTGGGTATCTTTTACATCAAGAGAACGTGTTTGCAAAGACACATTGTTTCTCCCCTCCTGCTCCCCAGCAAGAAAATAGATGTTGAGAATTTCTCAACTTGGAAATTTCAGACCCAGAAAGGTGTGCAGCCACTGTTCAGTCAAAACTAATGCAAATGTCAGCTGTGTGAGATTATTCAGTGGGCAAGTGGAAAAACTGGCACTGACCCCTAGTTTGAAATTATTTCATTCAGAAATATATCTATATATTTTTTAAAATTTATTGGAGTATAATTGCTTTACAATGTTGTGTTGCTTTCTGCTGGATAACAACATGAATCAGCTATATGTAGACTTATATGCCCTTTGTCTTGAGCCTCCTTCCCACTTCCCCCTCATCCCACACTTCGAAGTCATCACAGAGCATCAAGCTGAGCTCCCTGTACTATATAGCAGGTTCCCACTAGCCATCTATTTTACACATGGTAGTGTATATATGTTAGAGAAGGAAATGGCACCCCACTCCAGTACTCTTGCCTGGAAAATCCCATGGGTGGAGGAGCCTGGTAGGCTGCAGTCCATGGGGTCACTAAGAGTCAGACACGACTAAGCGACTACACTTTCACTTTTCACTTTCATGCATTGGAGAAGGAAATGGCAACCCACTCCAGTGTTCTTGCCTGGAGAATCCCAGGGGTGGGGGAGCCTGGTGGGCTGTCTATGGGGTCACACAGAGTTGGACATGACTGAAGTGACTTAGCAGCAGCAGCAGTGTATATATGTCAGTCCCAACTCTCAGTTCACCCTTCATTCCCCTTCCAATCATGCCCACATGTCCATGTTGTTCTATTGAGGCATCGTATTAGAATCTAGGGACACAAAGTGAACAGAAAGACATTGATTGTTACCCACATGGGCCTTACTGACCAGGGTTAAAGACAGACACTGAATAAATAATCACAAAGATAATATGTAATTATAAATTAATTTTAAATTGTGACAGATTCTAAGAGGAAAATGTAAAAGCAATAATAAAACATTTATGTAGGAGAACTTGAATTCAGTTCAGAGAAGGCTTCTATGGGAAGTAACATAAGCTAAGAACAAGTAAGAAAAACCAAAGGAAGAAATTAATTAATTGGTTAAAAACAAAGGAACCCTGATGCTGGGAAAGACCAAAGGCAGAAGGAAAAGAGGGCAACAGAAGATGAGACAGTTGGATGGCATCACTGATGCGATGGACATGAACTTGGGTAAACTCCAGGAGATGGTGAAGGACAGGGAGGCCTAGCGTGCTGCAGTCCATGGGGTTGCAAAGGGTTGGAAATGACTGAGCGACTGAATGACAACACATTTTCAAACTTCCAGAAACTTGAAGAGGAAGGCACTTTCAAACTAATTTTAGGAAACCAGTATTACTCTGATACCAAAACTAGACAAAGACACTAAGAAAATTACAGGCAAATATCCCTGATGCATAGAGATGGAAAAAATCCACAGTAAAATTCTAACAATTTGAATTAAACAACACATTAAAAAAATCATACAGCATGAGTAACTGGGATTTATCCTTGAGATACAAGGATAGTTCAAAATACACAAATCAGTAAATAGGATATGCCACATAACAAATCATAGGCAACCTGAAGAATATGATGTTGTCACTAGGAGAAAAAAAAGACATTAATTCTACTGATCTGAGCTAATGACCATGATGACCATGCTCTCAGTTTTATAGACCATGAAGAGAATTACCTGGCCTCAAGGTGTTCAAAAATTTTGTAAACTCACTTTGTTACCAGAAGTGGCTTATGATACGCAGGTAGTAAAAGTGCCTGGTCCTGTCGAGATACTTCATGATTTATAGAATATATTTTCCAGCTTAAATTTTCTGTAGGCTGTTTCATCTCTTTGTTTAAGTGAGATTAAGATAATTAAATAAACAAAAAGGAGAATAGAGCTCTCATACTTTTGGTTCCCTGTATCAATGCCTTAGCAGTGATGTAAGTCTCTCAGTCATGTCTGATTCTTTGCAACCTCATGGACTGTAGCCCACCAGGCTCCTCTGTCCATGGAATTCTCCAGGTAAGAATACTGGAGTGGATTGCCATTTCCTTCTACAGGGAATCTTCCTGACCATCACATGCATTGAACCCAGGTCTTCTGCATTTCAGGCAGATTCTTTACTGTCTGAGCCACCAGGAAAGCCCTAACTAGTTTTATTCTACTGTAAATATATATTGTCTATGTTATCTATTTCAAGAATTTATACAATAAAGTATTGAAGCTCTGAGTTACTATGATTTCTGCACTGATTCTTCCTCCTGAGCTCATAACAAAACAGGAAACATTTCTTCTTAGATTAAAAGGAAAATACCGGACAGAAATTCTTTTTTTCCCTTACACGCCTTCCCCCACCCCTTTTTTTAAAGTTTACTGTTATATAGATAGAATTATTCCTGTGGATGTAAGCATGAATTTAATTTAAAAGGCTTATTTTTAAGTTTCTGGGCCACAAGCAGTAAGAAAAAATAGACATTGTTTACATAAACAACAAACAATAGAAACAGTCATATCATTGAAAATTTAATAAGAATTTAATAATTTGAATAATAGAAAACTTGAGTAGGTTTGTAATGTGTCAGTCTCTCTTCTAGCAAAGTATAAATAGCAACATTATGTGATACTTTCTATCATTATCTCCATTACATATATAGAAAATCTGAGAAGAGATTTTAGTTTTAACTTTTCAAATATTAAATAAATTTATAAATTCAGATTAACTCAGTGAAAATTATAGTGGGCGTCTCTGGTGACTCAGACGGTAAAGAATCTGCCTGCAATGCAGGAAACCAGGTTTGATATCTGGGTTAGGGAGATGAAACACCCCTAATAAAATACTAATTGAAAACATAGAATAGAAACTATGAAAATATGAGTATATTCATATATATATGTATCTGTATATATAAACACATTGTATACATAAGCATATATATACATGATATAAAATATGTATTATACAGACACACACACATATATATATATGCAAAGAGAGCACACTTTGAGAAAGCTGTTCAGAGCAAGTATAAAAGCAAACGTTAATATGTGTTTCCTATTACCATCTTTTAGAGAATTTGATGCAAAGACTTTTTCCACTTGGATCCACTGTCTATATCTGTTGAAAAAGACTTTAGATAACTATCCACTTTGAAATCTTCTAGGCTGCAAGCCTTTGTGTATCTCTTGTCATTTGTGAACTTTCTTCTTAAAGCTCTTTAAATAGCAGTTTCTGCAATTTACTTTCCTAATACAATAGAGAAAAAATACAGAGAGAATAACAAAAGATAAAGAAACAAGAAAACAGATGTAGCCTAATCTTATGTTAGCTTACATTTATAACACAGCACTTCTTGGTGTCAAACTCTCTCTCTTTTTTGAATTGCAAGCCCTTTGATAATGTGAACTTTATTTGCAGACTATCACATTAATTATTGATGCTTTATAAATAATAAATGAAAGCAATAATATTGAAATAAAATGTATGAGACTATCTAGTTCTAAACTGATGAGAAACAAGTTTAAAAATTATTTGACCAAACAGGAATATTAGCAGGAAAAAAAACTGCATAGAAAACTTCAAGTCAAATAATACTGCAAGATTCACTTTTATTTTCATTGAGGCAAAATTGGCATATGGTGAAATAATGGATGCAAACTTTACAATTCCATTAGTCTTATTATGTATACCCTTCAACTAAAATCCTTATCAAAACAGAGAATTTTTACATCACCTCATAAAATTCACATTTCCCCATCCAATCAATCCCCAGCCACAATAGTCATCCACTCTCCAAATTCTATTTGTTAAATATTCATTTTTCCTTTTCTTGAACTTCACTAAAATGAAACCAAATAGTATGAACTCTTATACTAAACATTTTTTCAGTTTATTAATATTGTCAGAACAGTAGTACATTATTATCATGTTGGCCAAAAAGTTCATTTAGATATTCACATCATGGAAAAACTTAAACTTTTTGGCCAACCCAATATTATAGAATAGTGTTCCACTGAGTAAACATACACCACAATTTGTTCAACCATCTCTTTATGATAGAATTTGGGTTATTTTGAAACGTGTGACTTCTATGTGTGCTGCTGCTGCTGCTGCTGCTAAGTCGCTTCAGTCGTGTCCGATTCTGTGTGACCCCATAGACGACAGCCCACCGGGCCCCCCCGTCCCTGGGTTGCCATTTCCTCCTCCAATGCATGAAAGTGAAAAGTCAAAGTGAAGTCGCTCAGTCGTGTCCGACTCTTAGCGGCCCCATGGACTGCAGCCCACCAGGCTCCTCCATCCATGGGATTTTCCAGGCAAGAGTACTGGAGTGGGGTGCCATTGCCTTCTCTGACTTCTATGTGTAAAGCTGTATAAATATACTTATGCCAGACTTTTTATGGAAATATGCTTTCTCTTCTCTTGGGTAAATATTTAAATGGAATTACAAGCTCATGCGAAGAGTTGAGTCATTGGAAAAGACTCTGATGCTGGGAGGGACTGGGGGCAGGAGGAGAAGGGGACAACAGAGAATGAGATGGCTGGATGGCATCACCGACTCGATGGATGTGAGTTTGAGTGAACTCCAGGAGTTGGTGATGGACAGGGAGGCCTGGCATGCTGTGATTCATGGGGTCGCAAAGAATCAGACACGACTGAACGACTGGACTGAACTGAACTGAACAAGCTCATGGGATAAGCATACGCAAAAGTTTAAGGCAGTGTCAAAGAGTAAGTTTATTATTGATTTCTAGGAATGCTTTATACATTTTAGTTACAAGTCTTTTGTCAGTATATATTGTAGCTTTCTGTCTTTTCATTGCATTAACAGTGACTTGTACACACAGGATTTTCCAGATAATTATGTATTCTTAATCATTCCATTTTAACTGCTCTACTAACTTTCAAGTAAACTTAATTTTTCATGGTTATTCAAAGGATTAAAATAGCCATCATTATCTTTCACAGTCTTCATATAGTTAATATTTTCAATTACAATTAAACATAAGAACTGTATCATATATTTCCACTTAGCAACCCACAGTTTTATTCTACTATTGTCATATATCTCATGTCTACAAATGCTTTAAACCCCAAAATACAGTGTTATAAACTTGTTTTAATCTTTCAGTTTTCCTATTAAAAAGTCATAGTGAACATATTCCATTAGTGTCATTGTTCCCTTGATTTGAATATGCTCTTTATTTCTGGCTTCTTTCAAGGATTTTCTCTTTTATCTTTAGTTTTAAGCACCCAGACTCAACGTGCTTGTGTATGGTTTTGTGTTTGTCTTTCTTGGGTTTGCTAAGTAAGTTTCTGGCTCTAAGCTGCTTGGCTCATGTTTTTCCCCAAATTATGAGTGTTTTCAGGTGTTATTTTTTTTCCTGTATGTATGTATATATGTGTATATATATGTGTGTGTGTGTGTGTTTTCACTTATTCTTTTCCCCTTCTGTTTCCAGGACTCAAATATCATAGATGTTATACCAGTTGGTATTGTCCCAGACATTATTTAGACCTTTTTAAGCTCAGTAGTTGTCTTCTGCCACCTCCAATCTGGTGTAAAACCTATTAGCTGAAATTTTCATACAAGACTGCACTTTTTAGTTTTTGAATGTCTGCTTTTTTGTTTTTTCCCCATGCATTCCATTTCTCTGAGATTCCCCATTGGAATTCAGCTTTTTAAGCCTTGAACATAATTTAGCTGATTTAAAGTTCTTGTCTGCTAATCCAATATCTAAGTCATCTCTAAGCATGTCTCATTTTCTCTTAAATATTCGAATTTCCTTTCCTTCCCATTTCAAATATTTGTGTGACACTGAACGTTTTACTATGGTGTACATACTCAGTCATGTCTGACTCTTTGTGACCCCATGGACTGTAGCCTGCCAGGCTCCTCTGTCCATGAAATTTTCCAGGCAAGAATACTGGAGTGGGTTGCCATTACCTACTCAAGGGGATCTTCTCTACCCAAGGACTGAACCCACATCTCCTTCAACTTCTGCAGGAGGCAGGAGGATTCTTTACCACTGTGCTCCCTGGGAAGCCCTGAAGCTTTTAGAATGAAATCTAACATTTTAGAGATTTTTCAATTATGGCATCTTCTTCTAAAGTGTATTTTTATTCTAGTAGGCAGTAAAGTTAATGTTAACTTTCAGTTTTTGATTATATCAGTTATTAGGAATCCCAAGATATTTTCCAAGCTCTTCTGAGGAGCTCAAATTCCAAATTCTGCTTCCTTTGATGGCAAAAAAAAAAAAAAAGGAAATTTCTCCCTTTTTTTTTTTAACATCCTAAATGTTTTTCTACCAGGTTCTTTAGAGTTTATCCCATTCACATGTAGGTATGTAGTTCAGAGGTTATTCAAGTATTTGAGATGCCTTTATCTGCAGATATTTGGTGCTCCACTTCTGTGGTTTCCTCCTTACATTATTCCTCACTTTTCAATTTCTAGCCACCCAGACAATCTCAAAGTATATTTTCTGACACTTCAAACCAAAAAGATTGTTCTTTACTGCTTGAGTTCTAGTTACCCAATTGCTTGCAGACAAGACAATGCTCTCAAGAAGAAAGCTACATAAAAGTAATATCACCCATTATGGTTTTCTTTAAGGATTTTATTCTTTTCAACTTCTACCTGTTTTTCTCTACTCTCTGTTGCCTTCAAGCAAAATTTTCACTATAGTTTATAATTTTTATTCATGGAAAAATCTATATGAAACAATCTGTCTCCATTGCCAGAAATGGATCTTCATAGGATTTACTTTTTACTGTTTATCAATAACTCAGTATCTCTTCCACTTGTATTTAACTCTGTTCTCAATTGTGTTATTTTTGGGAGTGTGGTTTATTCATTATTCAGATGTTCAGCATAGTTGAACTTATCCTTGAAATGGCATGGTATACTGAATTAAGTTCACTTGCTGATTCTGGAGCTTCCTGGTGGCTCAGACAGTAAAAGAATCTGCCTGCAATGCAAGAGACCTGGGTTCAATCCCTGAATTGGGAAGATCCCCTGGAGAAGGGAATGGCTACCCACTCCAGCCTTCTTGCCTAGAGAATTCCAGGGACAGAGGAGCCTGGCAGGCTACAGTCCACGGGGTCACAGAGTCAGACATGACTGAGCAACTTTCACATTCAAGAAAGTGATTATTTAAGAAGGCCTACTTTAGTACATTTCACTGATTTTCAGAATTATTTCTAGTAACCAAAGTTACGTTTTTTTGATATTTGGAATTAAAATATCTGATATACCTTTTATGCTGTGTGATGGATTTTTAATAAATTAGGGGTTATACTAGTTTCACATTAAGAATGTCTAATTGAAAGTATTTATATAGCATTAAAAAACTATTAGCTAGTAATATAATTTATCTGATTTTAGAAGTCAGACTCACAGTTCACTGTTTAATTAATACTTCTGATAGTTAATTCTCAGGAATATGAACAATGGACACCTTAGATATTCTAGAAACAAAACATTGAAGATCACCAGCAGTTGAATTTTTGCACAAAGTCTTATTAATAATCTCTAGCTGAATACATGATCCTTAATTGATGATATAAGGTATTTTACTTTCTTTGCCATTGATTTAATCATGGATAGGAGAAAATTAATTCACTGAGTTTGATTCTAGTGCATGGCAGCAGAAATGTCTTTTACTGTTTTCAATCTTCCATGCTCAGCAGAAAACCAGGATTCCCATGCTCTCTACTATTAAGATAAACATAAACCCTAGAGACTTGGAATTTCCAGACAATCCAAAGCTATTCAGTTTTAACAGTCAATCCTCTATATCAAATAATTTGGTTTATTTCACTTAATTCTCCTGAAATGTAACTTCCCTCATATTACGTGACTTATTCCACAATGCATCTAAAGATTCTGATATGTTTATGCACATGAATGAAAGAATTCAAGATGAATGGCTATTATCCCTTTCTACTTTTCCTCTAACCTACCCAATTATGAAGAAAATTAATCTATTTTTAGGCTCAGCTATCACAAATCCAGGACCAAGAAAGTCCAGTGTATAGTACAGATTAGTGAAAACCAGGAATAATTTTCTTCCATTTGACCAAGGGTGAATCCATAGGACTGTTCCTAAGGACCTCATTTTACCTTGGAGATAAAGCTCATTTCCCAAATCTTCCACAGTAAAAGGCTAATCCAAATAACCACCTCTTACAATAACACACAAATTTTCACTGTAAATACGGGAATATTTTTTTTTCACTATAAATACTGGAGTCCTGCAAAATATACCAGGGATTTGCTCATAACCATATTCCTATGCCTAGTTCCTACTAGTTCTCAGTGAGAAGGGAAGTGAAGAAGTGAAACTTGCTCAGTCGTGTCCAACTCTGTGTGATTCCATGGACTATACAGTCGATGGAACTTTCCAGGCCAGAATACTGGAGTGGGTAGCCATTCCCTTCTCCAGGAAATTTCCCCAATCCAGGGATCAAACCCTGGTCTCCCACATTGCAGGCAGATTTTTTACCAGCTGAGCCACCAGGGAAGCTCAGTTCCAATCCACCAAGACACTAACTCCTATTTCCAGTGTTACAAGCACACGATTTGCTTCTTAGCAAGAACCAATACTATGTTAAAGATCTTGATACTTCCAGCTCATCCTCACTTCCATCTCTATCCACTGGAGTTTATTAAGACAACCTGGATTATAATGCTAGTTCTCTATAATTCATCCTCTTCTCTTGTAATAAGCCATTCAGCTTAATTCAATTCTCCAGACGATGTATGACATTAACTTCTCTTCTTCCTTTTGGGAGCCCTTGTGACTGATGCTTTTTTGCACACATTTTATGCTAGGAATTCCACTAGGTACTTTATATGTAATCTCAGTTAATTCCCAAACAACTTCATGAGGCTGGTACAATAGTCTACTCATGTATCAAATGAGGGCATAGAGGTCACAGAAGTTAAATATTATGTCTGAAGTGAAGTAAAGTGATGTTGTTCAGTCATGTCTGACTCTTTGTGATCCCATGGACTATAACCTACCAGGCTCCTCTGTCCATGGAATTTACCAGGCAAGAGTACTGGAGTGGGTTGCCATTTCCTTCTCCAGGGGGATCTTCCTGACCCAGGGATTGAACCCAGGTCTCCCACATTGCAGGCAGATGCTTTTACCCTCAGAGCCACAAGGGAAGCCCAAGAATATTATGTCTAATTATACCCAACTATGAAATAGTTGCTAAGATTTGAGCCCAGTCTGTCTCATTCTAAAACTTATCTTCCCCCTATGTCATGGGACCTCTTATAACTCTTGTACCACACAGTTAATATTAGATCTTGATTCCATGTTAGCCAGAAACATGAGGTAAAGAAGTGAGCTTTATGGAAGAGAGACAACACCAGATGTTAACAATAGCATATAGAGTTTAGTGAGTCAAACATGATAAAAGCATATATATATTTTATTTAGACAGAACTATATTTAAATCCTGACACTTATTAGCTATTTGTCTTTGGCTAAGTTGCTTAATTAAAAAAATTTTTTTTGATATGTTTGCTGTTTTGTTTTTAATTTAATGATAACAACATCATTTACTTTACAGAATTTCTGTGAAGATCCAGAGAGATGATATGGGGTGGGAGGTGGGAGGGGGATTCAGGATTGAGAGCTCGTATGCACCCATGGTGGATTCATGTCAATGTATGGCAAAACCAATACGGTATTGTAAAGTAAAATAAAGTAAAAATAAAATTAAAAAAAAATAATAAATTAAAAAAAAATAATAAATTAAAAAAAAAATAAAAATGCAAGTTTAAATTAGGTAAAGCAAGTAGAGAAATTAAGAGATCTGTTGATATATATATATATATATTTTAATCCTAGGGAGAGACATCAAGGATTATTAGGCAGTTAAAGTGCAGTACTGTCCCAAAGACCTGTGTGCTGAGGACTAACTCATATGCCTTACAGAAACACTAATATAAAACTGCCTAATTTACTCTTATTTTTTCTGAGAGAATAAGAAAACAAATATAAATCTTGTTAAGTAACTAATGATTACAGTGAAAATCTATAATTTTGACCTAAAAATGTTCCTTTATTGTTTATAACTGTGATATGGGGGTGGCCATGGAGAAAAAGCCAAACCAGCTTTCTATCTGGCACTATTTTCATGAGCCAAAGTTTATATACCTGGAAGTGAGTACCTTCCTCAGAACTTTGGAACTGAAGCATGAGAACCTCTTTAGTCTCTATAGTAGAAACATTATGAAGTATAGGACATTCTAATGACCACGTCTCCAGTCATATGGAGAATGCCAGTATGAGAAAACTCAACTAACATGTGGAAAGGAGAATGTGATCCAATACTCAGTTCTGAATTCTTTTTTTTTAATATATTTAAAAAAATTTTTATTTTTACTTTATTTTACTTTATAATACTGTATTGGTTTGATTTGTAATCAGTTACGATGCAAGTCATCATTTCATTCTTCTGGGAACTTAACTTTTAGACACCATATATTCCTGGTATTACTCCTTCAACTCCAGATGTTCATTTGTGAGTATGTCTGCTCTTTTCCCCGTATATCTTCCGTGTTTTAAACATCGGTGCCCCAGGATTCAGTTCTAATGCATTTTTCCCCTCAATTTATATTCATGCCTTTGATAATCTCATATTGTCACTTTAAATAGTATATGTTGATGACTTCCTAATTTAAACATCTGAACTCTACACTTGTGTATCATACTGTTTACTCACCACAATTACTTTAAAAGCATATCAAACTTAACATGAATAGAACTAAATTCCATGATCTCTCCTCCACCCCAAATTGGTTCACCTGTACTTTTCCGGATCAGTCAATTACAACCCTACTTTTCCAGTTCCTCAAACCAAAAACCTAAGAATTAACTATGATTCATTTTTAAAAAATCTTATACCCTGTCTACTTTAACAGTAAAATGCATTAAGCTCTATAGTCAACATATAACCAAGCTCCAATCACTTCACACCTATATTATGACTCTTGTCCAGTCGTCTGTCTCCTCAATTAATTCAGGAATTTATGCTATGGCTCTGACATTTCTTGTTTTGGCCTAGTCCCCATAGTTTAGTCATGTGTGCCTGCTAAGTCATTTCAGTGTTGGCCAACTCTTTGCAGACCCCATGAACTGTAGCCCCCGGGCTCCTCTGTCCATGGGACTCTCCCGGCGAGAGTACTGGTGTACACTGCCATTTCCTCCTCCAGGGATCTTCCTGACTCAGGGATCAAACTGTTTCCTGCATAGGGAGGTGGGTTATTCGCTACTAGTGCCACCTGGGAAACCCTTACAGTTTAGTTAGAGTTAAGCATAAACCAGATAATTGCATTCTTTGTTACAATGACTTTCCATCTCGCTTAGAGAAAAGGCCTGTCTAGTCACTCTGTCTTAGTAACACTAGTCTTGATATTCTGGCATTTGAGAGAAGAACTGAGGGGAGTGAGGGAAAAAAGACATCCTGTTACCTGCCAGGAAAGCATTCAAGGCAAATGCAAAGATCTTGAGATAAAATCATGTCTTTTTACCTAGAAGTCAATAAGACCATGGGATCTGGACTCACATAAACCTAATGTTCAAACTCTGTCTCTGTAACGTACCAATTATGTGACCTTAGGCAAAATTATAGAAATGGCAAGTGGTAGGGAGTCAAAATGACACTAGAATGCTATTTCTGAATTAACTTATTTTATAAATATTATTGAGCACCTTTCCATGAGCCTATTGTAAACCAAATGTTCTAGACACTAAGAATAAAGCAGTGAATGAAGGAATAAAAGTTATTTTCAACCATGTAGCACATTACAGGGAGAAGGCAATGGCACCCCACTCCAGTACTCTTGCCTGGAAAATCCCATGGACGGAGGAGCCTGGTGGGCTGCAGTCCATGGGGTCGCTAGGAGTCGGACACGACTGAGCGACTTCACTTTCACTTTTCACTTTCATCCATTGGAGAAGGCAATGGCAACCCACTCCAGTGTTCTTGCCTGGAGAATCCCAGGGACGGGGGAGCCTGGTGGGCTGCCGTCTCTGGGGTCACACAGAGTCGGACACGACTGAAGCGAGTTAGCAGCAGCAGCAGCAGCACATTACAGTGATGGCGGAGAGACATTAAACACATTAAATGAGTAATGGAGGACAAGGAAGGCTGAACAGTGTGCGTGATGTTTGTTGTATATTGGCAATTAAAGATGGGAGTAATATTTGAACTCAGGCATACATGAGTCCCAATTTTATGTTTTTCATAACCTTGTAATATTGACCTTTCAGTCTTGATATCCCTTGTATCTTTAAGAATGTCCACAACATAGTAGGACAGTGGTTGGTCAAAAACTTGCTTATTAAATAGAGTTGCCTCCTGCCAAGACTGCACTGAGAAGTACAAATACAGGAAGGATTTGAGATGGAAGAAGGAACATGAAGAGTCAGCTTTACTGGATGAGCAGGTGTAGTAATGACACTGGCAATTCCCAGAGGGAAGTAAAGGAAATCTAGTCAGTTTTTGATTTGTTTTTAAGGAATAAATGAAATCATTCTCCACAGAAATGATTTTTGTTTCCTTTCCATGAGTTTGGTTACCAAGGAATCTTGATTAAAAGATAAATGAAGATGCCTCATGTTGGTAAACCAATTTTTTTAAAAGTAACATCTTAAATTTTATTTTCAGGGACGTTTATTAGAGCACCATGATGGTAACTTTAAAGAAAATGAAATATTTTACCCTACAATCCTATCATGTTTATTAAAAAAAGTTTACATTTTTATATTTAAAATGAACTTAGTATATGGTATTTGTATTTATGGTTATAGTCCTAGAATATAAAACATTTTGTATTCTGCCTTTATTATTCTACTTTATGGTTGGTTAGTGGGTACAAAATAATTCATTGACTAATGGTATCAAGGTAACAGCTGCAGTTTTTTTTTTTTTGAAGACTTAGGTATCTTTCTCAGTGACAACTCTCCTTTTCCTACTTCTATCATAATGCTAAATTTATATTGCTCAACCTGGCTGCAGGGAGTTTTAAAACACAAAACTATGCAGAAACCACTATCAGAGAGTCTGATTAAACTGATTTGGGTAGAACTAAAGCATCTAGTTCCTGAAGTACTTGTATACAGGCAGAATTGAGAACCCCCGTGTTAATGAGTGAATAGCCCATTTAATACACTAACCTCACAGTGCCCTGACTTCCTTGCCTCCCTTCTACCTACACCTCAGTATTAACACTTTATATCAACTACATAATCCTGACCACATTTCTCTAATCTAACAGGATTTAACTGATTATTCCCATTACAACTTGTTCATATAATCTCAATAAGGGATGCTAATTAGGGGAGAAATCTGGATGCAAATCCATCTCCCTGTGTACTTCTCTTCTTTTGCATATGACTTTTTAACATCTAATTTCACAGTTTTCATTAAACAAAGCCACCAGGTATAACATGCATTTTCTTCCACCTTAGAATAATTGATTTTCATTTTTTCCTTATTTATTACCTGTAATTTCTGCATGGTGAATACTTGCATTTGACATTGTCAATTAACTTACACAGTTTAGTGGACAATATTTTCCCCTGATAGCATCCAAGGTATGATATGTACACAAGAAGAGTTACATAAACTGTTTCCCATTATGAAGGCAGTAAAAAGTGTCTCTGCATGACCATGAAAGCAAAAGTTATCTCAGTCACATCCAACTATTTGTGACTGCATGGACTATTGCCCACTCGGCTCCTCTGTCTGTGGAATTCTCCAGGTGAGGTAGTGGAGAGGGTTACTATTTCCTACTCCAGGGGATCTTCCCAACCCAGGGATTGAACTCTGGTCTCCTGCACTGCAGGTGGACTCTTCACTGTCTGGGCCACCAGGGAAGTCCAAGTTTAATTAAGTTGTTTAACGCAAATGACTGTAATCTCACTATTTAGAGTCCTCCTCCATTATGTCACATACACAAATTTAATTTTGCCCAGTTCTTTTCCTTGTGATATTAATGCTGTGGGACAGCTTACCTTTTAAAAATATTAACAAAAATGATAATTGTTCTCTTTTTCTATCTGTGAGATGACAGATGTTAACTAAGCTTATTATGGTAATCACTTCATGATATGATTATGACTATTCTGTACATTTAAATTTATATAGTGGTGTATGTCAATTATATATCAATAAAACTGAAGTAAATACATTATAATTACAATTAAGTTTTAAATTATTATTTAAATAATAAGCAAAACCTGGACTTAATAATATGCATGTTGATAAAAACCATATTGATCCAACTTTGAACAAAGCAGAAGACGTAAGTCACTTCTGAATAAAGTCAATTGTTTAGAACATTTTGATAACTTCATGTAATCTTGTTAAATCAAAATCAATATTCTACTGTAATGAGGAATTTAACAAGCGAATCTAAATGGCATGAAAACTAAAATTAGATTCTATGATTGTAATTTTTAGATTTCATAATTTTAGTGAGATTTTTAACTTTTCAGTAGCATCAAAACATCTCTTAAGCTATTACTTTAGAGAAGTAATTCACTGAGATAAAAAATAATTTTTTTTCCTTAATGCTAAATTATATAACATCCCTACTCATTCTATGAAGTAACCAAATCCAGCACTTGTATAAGAAAAAGACATATATAAGTCCCTCCAGAAGCTATTAGAGTCCCCTTACCAGTTAAATGAATTGTGTGGATTCAATTACTCTACTAGTCACATTTCATGAATGCTCTATCAATATCCCTCACTCAGTGACATTTTTAGGATTTTAGGAACTTGGATTAAGGGAAAAAATAAGAGTAATAGTCTAGAGCTACAAAACTGATATCTAACCCATATGATATTTATCTGTTTATATATTATAGAGAAAATTTGTGCTTTCTTAAAGATTTCCATGCAATATGGATGTATGCATATGCTCAAACTCAAATTATATATGGTAGACATGTAGGGATTTTTTAAAAATACCACTTGTACCTCAATAAGAGCAGCTTCTGGGTGGCAGATCAGCTCCAGGGCAGCCAGTAGCAGCGGTGAGGCTGGGATGATTTCTGCTGCTGAGAGTCTTTCAACATCAGCTCCAGCCTTCTCCAGACACACTTCCTAGCCTCTCCTCTTCCTAGCCTCTCTTTACCTCAATACTTGGCTGCACACTGACCAAAACCTGATGGCCAATATAGGTTTAAATGCTCAATGAGGGCTAACAGTGGGACATCCAGGGCACCAGGCATATCATACAGCTACACTGAGCAGACGAAGGGCATGTCCCAGAGTTGGGGCCTGACAAAAGGAATGGCAAACCACTTTAGTATTATCCCATAAACAATGTGAAAAGGCAAAAAGATATGACATGGAAAGATGAACTCCCCAGATCAGTAGATGCTCAATATACTACTGCAGAAGAGTGGAGAAATAGCTACAGAAAGAATGAAGAGGTTAAGCCAAAGCAGAAACAATGCCCAGTTGTAGTTGTATCTGGTGGAGAAAGTAAAATCTGAGGCTATAAAGAACAATATTGTGTAAGAACCTGGAATATTAAGCCCAAGAATCAAGGTAAATTGAATATGGCCAAACAGGAGATGACAAGAGTGAACATTGACATTTTAGGAGTCAGTGATCTAAAATGGACAGGAACGGGCAAATTTAATTCAGATGACCATTATAACTACTACTGTGAACAAGAATCCCTTAGAAAAAATGGAATAGTGCTCATAGTCAACAAAAGAGTTTGAAATGTTGTTCTTGGTTGCAATCTCAAAAATGGCAGAATGATCTCAATTCATATCCAAGGCAAGCCATTCAGCATCACACTACTCCAAGTCTATGTCCCAAACACTAATGCTCAATAAGCTGAAGTTGAAAGGATCTATGAAGCCCTATAAAATCTTCTAGAACTAACACCAAAAAAAAAAAAGATGTTCTTTTCATCATAGGGGACTGGAATGCAGAAGGAAGTCAAGAGATACCTGGAGTAACAGCCAAGTTTGGCCTTGGAGTACAAAATCAAGCAGGACAAAGGTTAATAGAATTTTGCCAGGAGAATGCACTGGTCATAGTAAACACTCAGTTCCAACAGCACAAGAGACAATTCTACACATGGACATCATCAGATGATCAGTACTGAAATCCAACTGATTATATTCTTTGCTTCCCTGGTGGTCAGCTGGTAAAGAATTTGCCTGCAATGTGGGAGACTTGGGTTCAATCCCTGGGTTGGGAAGAGCCAATGCAGAAGGGAAAGGCTACCCACTCCAGTATTCTGACCTGGAGAAATCCATGGACTGTATTGTCCATGGGTTACAAAGAGCTGGACATGAATGGGTGACTTTCACTCATTCACTCATATTCTTTGCAGCCAAACTTGGAGAAACTATACAGTCAGCAATAACAAGACCTGGAGCTGACTGTAGCTCAGATCATCAGCTCCTTATTTTAAAATTCAGATTTAATTTGAAAAAAGTACAGAAAACCACTAGACCATTCATATATGACCTAAATCAAGTCCCTCATGATTATACAGTGGAGGTGATGAATAGATTCAAGGGACTAGATCTGGTAGACAGAGTGTGTGGACTACAGACAGGTTTGTAACATTTTACCGGAGGTGGTGACCAAAACCATCCCCAAGAAAAAGGAAGGCAAGAAGGCAAAGTGGTTGTCTGAGCAGGCCTTACAAATAGCTGAAAAAAGAAGAGAAGTGAAAGGCAAAGGAGAAAAGGAAAATATTTCCAATGAATATAGAGTTCCAGAGAATAGCAAAGAGAGATAAGAAAGCCTTCTTAAGTGAAAATGCAAATAAATAGAGGAAAACAATAGAATGGGAAAGATTAGAGATCTCTTCAAGAAAATTGGAGATACCAAGGGAATATTTCATGCAGATAGAGGCACAATAAAGGAGAAAAATGGCAAGTAACTAACAGAAGCAGAAGAGATTAAGAAGAGGTGGCAAGAATACACAGAAGAACTGTACAAAAAAAGCTCTTAATGACCCAGATTACCATTGGAGTGTGGTCACTCACCGAGAGCCAGACATCCTGGAGTGTAAAGTTAAGTGGGCCTTAGGAATCACCACTATGAACAAAGCTAGTGGAGGAGATGGAATTCTGCTGAGCTATTTCATATCCCAAAGATGATACTGTCAAAGTGCTGCACTCAATATGCCAACAAATTTGGAAACTCAGCAGTGGCCACAGGACTGGAAAAGGTCAGTTTTCATTCCAATCCCAAAGAAGGCCAATGCCAAAGAATGTTCAGATTACCATACAATTGCACTCATTTCATATGCCAGCAAGAATTATGCTCAAAATCCTTCACGCTAGGCTTCAGCAATATGGGAACTGAGAACTTCCACATGTACAAGCTGGATTTAGAAAATGCAGAGGAATTAGAGATCAAATTGCCAACATATGCTGGATCATAGAAAAAGCAAGGGATTTCCAAACATACATCTACTTATGTTTCATTGAGTATGCTAAAGCCTCTGACTGTGTGGATTACAACAAACTGTAGAAAATTCTTAATAAGATGGGAATTCCAGACCACCTTACCAGCCTCCTGAGAAACCTGTATGCAGGTCAAGAAGCAACAGCTAGACTGGAGATGGAACAATGAACTGGTCCCAGATTGGGAAAGGAGAACATCAAGGCTGTATACTGTCAACCTGTTTCTTTAATTTATATGCAGAGTACATTATGCGAAACACTGGGCTTGATGAATCACAAGCTGGAATAAAGATATCCAGGAGAAATATCAATAACCTCAGATATGCAGATGATACCACCCTAATGGCAGAAAGTGAAGAGGAACTAAAGAGTCTCTTGACGAAGGTGAAAGAGGAGAGTGAAAAAGGTGTCTTAAAATGCAACATTCGAAAAACTAAGATCATGGTGCCTAGTCTATATCCCTTCTTGGCAAACAGATGGAGAAAATGTGGAAATAGTATCATGTTTCATTTTCATGGGCTCCAAAATCATTGTAGATGGTAACTGACGCCACAAAATTAAAAGATGCTTACTCCTTGGAAGAATATCAATGCCAAACCTAGACAGTGTTTACTTTGCTAACAAAGATCAACCTACACAACATATTAAAAAATAGAGACATTACTTTGCCAGCAAATGTCCATCTAGTCAAAGCTATGGTTTTTCCAGTAGTCATGTATGGATGTGAGAGTTGAACCATAAAGAAAACTGCTAAGCTAAGTCGCTCCAGTCGTGTCCAACTCTGTGTAACCCCATAGACAGCAGCCCACTAGGCTCCCCTGTCCTTGGGATTCTCCAGGCAAGAACACTGGAGTGGGTTGCCATTTCCTCTCCAATGCATGGAAGTGAAAAGTGAAAGAGAAGTTGCTTAGTCATGTCCGACTCTTCACGACCCCATGGACTGCAGCCTACCAGGCTCTGTCCATGGGATCTTCTAGGCAAGAGTACTCGAGTGGGGTGCCATTGCCTTCTCCAAAAGAAAACTGAGCACTGAAGAACTAATGCTTTTAAACTGTGGTGTTGGAAAAGACACTTGAGAGTCCCTTGGACTGCAAGGAGATCAAACCAGTCAATCTTAAAGGAAATCGACCCTGAATATTCATTGAAATGCCTGATGTTGAAGTGCCAATACTTTGGCCACCTGATGCTAACAGCTGACTCATTGGAAAAGACCTGATACTGGGAAAGATTGAGGGCAAGAGGAGAAGGGGGCGATGAGGATGGGAGGATTAGATGGTTGGATGGCATCACTGACTCTATGAACATGAGTTTGAGTAAACTCCAGCAGATAGTGAAGGACAGGGATGATTAGCATGCTGCAGTCCATGGAGTCACAAAGAGTCAGACACGACTTAACTACTGAACAACAACAGCAACTATACCTCAATAAAATTGTTAATAAATTTTTTAAACATTAAATATACTACATAAATTTCAGCAATTATAATATAGTAGTAGTAATAATAACATGGTATTAGTATAATTGATAAAAATTGTCTGTAAATTCATCTTATCAATGCTGTTTTTTTTTTACTCCTATCAGTAAATTAAAAGATGCATGCTCCTTGGAAGAATATCAATGCCAAACCTAGATAGTGTTTTACTTTGCTAACAAAGATCAACCTACACAACATATTAAAAAGCAGAGACATTACTTTGCCAGCAAAAGTCCATCTAGTCAAAGCTATGGTTTTTCCAGTAGTCATGTATGGGTGTGAGAGTTGGACCACATGTATATCTTAAAATAAGATATATATATATATGTATATATTTTAAAGACCCTCCAAACTGTAGGCTAACCAGTAGCATCCTTATACCTGAGAAATCACCTAAGAAATCCATTCAGTTCCTCCTCTGGGATTTTGACACTCCATGACTCCATGGAGCAAAGAGTTTCAAGCTCTAAAGGATGTTTCCACTTGTATCCCATGCCTCCTCCTTTAGGCTATATCATAGGTATGTGGGAATCCCAAAAGTCCTTGTCTAAATGGCTCTAACTCTACTCCCAGTGCCTACTCACTTCTAATATTCAAATCACTAGGCATAAAGTAGGTACTTGCATGAGTATCTGACAGAGGGACTGCAGAAACAGGGCAGCCTAAGCCATGCACATAAATATGGATATGTACACAGTGGTCAAGATAGAGTGAGGAACTGGAAGACAAGGACAGCACATTTGAGAGAGAGAACTGGTTCTCCTTCTGCTGTCATACCCTAGTGAAAAAATCTTGATTCTGAAATTATATATTTTAACCTGGCTTTCTTCTAGATGTGAAGAACTGTTTGCCGAAGTTAGAAGGTTTGAATTTTTCATTACTTAGAAATACAGGGTGTGAGCCTTTATTGGCATTCTTCCCCTGAGCTCTGCAAACACAGATCTCAATTCTGATTATCTGTAATTGGAGAGTCACAGCCCAGGTTGTAAATATTGAAGTGATGATGTATGTTTCACTGGGGGAACGAATAAAAACAGAAACTGGGGAACAGTGAGGTGAATATCCAGAATTCATCAAAAGTGTCTGAGTCATTAGCAAAAGTGAAGGCATCATTTGATTTAAAATACTACAATGAATGTACCAAATAATCTATTTTCACTCTCCTTAAGAAAATCTGCTACTTTTTAAAATAGACACATTTTTTAATTTTAATGATTTAAATTTATTATGTGTGATTTTTTTTTCCCACAAGTTACTAAGAGTCTATCACCAAATTAAAATTTATTTTTAAAAGTTCCACACATGGAGGCATTCATGGGAGAGGGAAAGATCGATTGAGGAGGGTGGTGAACTGAAATCCTTCCTACAAGTGATTGAAATTCTGCTCCACACTCACTTTGTAGAGGTAAATTTTTGCTATGAATGTTTGGTTTTGAAATGATTTTCCTTGTGTTTAAAACATTTATTAAAAAGTTGTTTATCCTCAATAAAATGTATAGGTTATGTCTGTAACTACAGGCTAGATACAGCTATAAGGCTGGAAAAAAGTATTGGGATTCTGCCAATGTTCCCTAAATTCTTGTGTTCATAAACTGACTTCTGGAAAATAGGAAATTAATAAATCCAGGCTTAAGAGAAATGAGGAAGCCAAGTTCTTTGAACATAATATAGATCAAGCGGGCCCAGGTTTGTGTACTTGATTCCCCCTTCCTCTTCTATTGGCCCCAGAGCTCTCCTGCACGAGGCAGGAGTTGTGTACCATCACCATTCCCCAAAGATTTCTCAGAGTTTGTGTTAATTGCAACACATAGTTCTTAGAGCCATCAAACATTTTATACTCTTCTGAACATCTCAAATTTTTGAATTTAAAAACAGAGTCTGTAGTCTGTATGAGCTTACCCTCATATTCAAAATCAGAAATCCTTATTATATTTCCCCAGAACATCTCAATAGCTTAATCTGGCCCTGTGGTTCACTCTGTTGTCTGCCCCTACTGCTGATTATCCTTCTTCATTATACTGAACAGGAGGAACATTTATGTAACAAGTGGGAAATGAATGTTGTCCATTTAATCTCTTTGTATCACATAGTGGTTCATTTGCTTATCACCAGGGAGGATAGCTGAACTGAGCTACCACCACTAAATCCCCAAAATGTTGCTAAATAATTAAACAATGCTATTCTGAGAACTGTTTAGGTATATTTAAGAAGTGTTACTATTTTCATTGCCTTATTTCTGAAATGAACCCCTTGTGAATTAGATATACACAAAGTGGATTTATCAAGTGTTATACTCTTGAAGATGAGCTACAAATTGGGTTTTAAATTTTCTATTAATGAACAGAAGGTAGAAAATATCACTCTGAAACAGAAAAAGTATCCCCTAATGATACCTAACACCCAGTCTCCAGTTTCTGCAGTGATTTTTTAATATCCAAAACAAAGCAAGAAAATCTATCATTCCTCCTGAAGTACTAACACCAGTATGTAAGATGACTTCCCAAGCAAAAATGGTAATGGTTCAATTACCCTGTTAGTCACTTTTTAAGACTCAATTTTCAGATTCTTCAAGCCGGTATAGCAGTGCCGTTGTGTGCTTCTTTCCTACCTCTGGACCTTGGAATTTTCATGGCCTCTACTTCATTTCCCAAGGGAGCAAGGAAAGTCCTCTTAAAGCTAGATAAACATGTGATCTTTTCACAAAGTAGGAAAATGCATCATTTTTTCCTTCAACTCTGCTTGTCTATTAATTTCTTTCTTCAATAAATACTACATGATTATCTATAAGCACTGTTCTATACACTCAAGCAAACAAAATAAAATCCCCTGCCCTCATGGAGTTTACATTCCAAATGGATGGTTAGCAGTGGAGGTGGGAATGAAATGCACAACAAACCCATAAGCAAAATATACAGTTCATCAGATGGTAAAAATATTGCTAAAAACATGGCAATAATTGAAAGAGACACATGTACCCCAGTGTTCATCACAGCATTGTTTATAATAGCTAGGACATGGAAGCAACCTAGATGTCCATCAGTAGATGAATGGATAAGAAAGCTGTGGTACATATACACAATGGAGTATTACTCAGCCATTAAAAAGAATACATTTGAATCAGTTCTAATGAGGGTGATGAAACTGGAGCCGATTATACAGAGTGAAGTAAGCCAGAAAGAAAAACACCAATACAGTATACTAATGCATATATATGGAATTTAGAAAGATGGTAACAATAACCCTGTATGGGAGACAGCAAAAGAGACATAGATGTATAGAACAGTCTTCTGGACTCTGTGGGAGAGGGAGAGGGTGGGATGATTTGGGAGAATGGCATTGAAACATGTATAATATCATATATGAAATGAATTGCCAGTCCAGGTTCGATGCATGATACTGGATGCTTGGGGCTGGTGCACTGGGATGACCCAGAGGGATGGTATGGGGAGAAAGGAGGGAGAGAGGTTCAGGATGGGGAACATGTGTATACCTGTGGCAGATTCACGTTGATGTATGGCAAAACCAATACAATATTGTAATTAACCTCCAATTAAAATAAATAAGTTTATATTAAAAAAAGTATAAAGTGCTATTGTGGGTAAGGCTAAAATTTGAAATATTATGGTCAGGAAAGGCCTTGTTGAGATAGTAATATTTTAAAGAGTAAGTGAAGATTGACAAGAATATAGCTATTGAAGCTCTGAGATGAAAGGTAAGATCACAGAAGTAAGTAGGAGCCAGACAGGGTAGACCATTGTAAAAATTTTGGTACTCATCTTGATAAGAAGTCAGTGGATGATTTTGAGCAAGGAGTGGCTTTGTTACTGAGTCAAACGTAGGTCTGCTCACCGGTCTGTGTAATAAATCAATCTATCAACATTTAATTGTGGTGTAAGAAAGTGCAGCATTTATTGCAGGGGGCATCAAGCAAAAAGTCCACCACAGCTAATGGTCAAAAAAATTAAACTCCTAGATGAGCTTCAGGGAGGCATTTTTAAAGGCAAGGTGAGGGAGTGGAGTCATAGGGTTTGTGATCAGCTTGTGCACAATTCTCTGATTGGTGGTTGGTGAGGTAACAGGGAGGTGTCACAGGAATTACAAGATCAATCTTCAGTCTCCAGGAAGGGAGCTATGTGCTTATGGTCATCAAGTAATTTATTTCATTTGGGGGTGGTTTTTTGCATATGTAAAGCAACTCACAAAATCAGCATCAGAGGCTATTATCTGGGTACTTCACTAGGGAGCTATAGCTGAGGATATGGGGGAGGGAGGTCTCTCTAGGGGAGGCCCCATAGGGTCCTGCTTGGTTACAGCTTGATTTTATGTGTATTTCAAGTGAATCATATGGGTTGCTGCTTTGAAAACAAGATAATGTAAGAGGCAAGATAGACACAGAGAGACTAGATGAGATGTTACCAAAATAAAGTGAGGGGCCATTTGCCTTGGATCAAGTGATAGCAATGGAAGAGTAGGATACAGTCTAGCTGATGTGATAAATGGATCAGTTGTATATGGGGTGGGCAAGAAGGAGATCATTTAGCAGATTTGGGGTAAAAGAAATGGGGGAAATGGAGTTTCCATAAACCAAGTTGAAGAAAATTGCATGAGGAACAGGTGGTACTGGGAGAAAAATTCGGTAACACTGAATATGTGCTTCATAGGTGGTGCAGTAGTAAGAAAGCTGCCTGCCAATGCAGGAGATGCATGAGATGTGGGTTCAATCCCTGAATCAGGAAGATCCCCTGGCATAGGAAATGGCAACCCACTCCAGTATTCTTGCCTGGAAAATGCCACAGACACAGAAGCCTCGTGGGCTACAGTCCATGGGTTTGCAAGGAGTTGGACACAACTGAGCACAGCACAACATATAACAGGGGAATGTTATACTTGAAATGGCTATTGATCATGCAAGTAGAGATGCCAAATAGGCAGCGAAAATCACAATGTGAAGTTCAAGAGAAAAGATCTGCTCTCTCTATATAATTTGAGAGTTTTCAATATGTGGATGTTATGTGTCGATATGAAACTGGATAAGACCATCAGGAAAGGGTGCAAGACAGAATTTTGTTGCTAGCCTTCAAACAGAAAAGTTTAACTCTAGCAAGGAAATGAAGGAAAAGAAAAGAAAGAAACTGGAAAAGAGATACTAGGAAAGAGCCACAATAAGGAATATAGACTCTGGAAAGCAGAGTGTTTGAAGTGCTTCAAAATAGGGCGTTTTCAATGCTGCTGAGAGATCAAATAAATGAGGACTTCAAAGTGACCAGAGGATTGAATACCAAGGAGATTGATGAGCCTGTCAAGAACTGTTTACTTGGAGCAATGTGAGCAAAAACCTAATTAAAGTGGTTGAAAGAAAGAATGAGATGGCTTCCCTGGTGGCTCAGTGGTAAAGAATCTGCCTGCCAATGCTGGAGGGATATGTTCGATCCCTGGTCTGGAAAGAACCCACATACTGCAGAGCAACTAAGCCCACACAGCACAACTAATGAGAGCCTGTGCTTTAGAATTTTCAAGCCACTAATACTGACCCATTCATCACAAATAATGAAGACGCACACTCTAGAGCCCATGCTCCACAAGAGAAACCACCATAAGAAGAAGTCCGTGCAATGTAACTACAGAGAAGTCCTCACTCAACACAACTAGAGAAAAGCCTGTGCAACATTGAAGACCCAGCACAACCAAAAATAAATAAATAAATAGTTTTTTTTTTTTTTTTTTTTTTTAATAATGGCGAGGGGAATTACACCTTGACCAATTCTGAGGATTGCTCTCATAAAAGAAAGCTGTTACCTGTACAAGATGTTGACTAGAGATGATTTTTGTTACCAAAGAAGAAATTTAAACATGTTTGAATGCTGATGTAAATTATCCAACATAGAGAAATCATAATGATGCAAGTGAGGTGACAGTAGATGATGAGATGTCCCTGAATAGGCAGGATGATACAGTATACAAATGGAACTGTTGGCCTTCGGTAGAAGCATAGTCTGAAGACTTGGCCAGTGGCTCAGTGGTAAAAGAATCCGTCTGCAATGCAGGAGATGCAGATTCAATTCCTTAATCGGGAATATCCCCTGGAGAAGGAAATGGCAACCAACTCTGGTATTCTTGCCTGAGAAATCGCATGGATGGACAAAGGAGCCTGGGGGACTGCAGTCCATGAGGTCTCAAAATAGTTGGACACAACCGAGTGACTAAACAATAGAAATGGAAGGAGGGTACTTAGATGTTGACACAGTACACGTGATGGTGGGAGCTTGTGAAGGCCTTTTTAAAGCTACTTCTACTATAACTTTAAATAGAATCTACATGGTTTTTCCAGTCGTCATGTATGGATGTGAGAGTTGGACTGTGAAAAAGGCTGAGCACCAAAGAATTTATGCTTTTGAACTGTAGTGTTGGAGAAGACTCTTGAGAGTCCCTTGGACTGCAAGGAGATCCAACCAGTCCATTCTGAAGGAGATCAGCCCTGGGATTTCTTTGGAAGGAATGATGCTAAAGCTGAAACTCCAGTACTTTGGCCACCTCATGTGAAGAGTTGACTCACTGGAAAAGACTCTGATGTTGGGAAGGATTGGGGGCAGGAGGAGAAGGGGACAACAGAGGATGAGATGGCTGGATGGCATCACTGACTCAATGGACGTGAATCTGAGTGAACTCCGGGAGTTGGTGATGGAAAGGGAGGCCTGGCGTGCTGCGATTCATGGGGTTGCAAAGAGTCGGACACGACTGAGCGACTGAACTGAACTGAATCAGTGAAAAGTAACAAAGGAGAAGGTATTGAACGATTGAGCAGGATGTGAAACTATGAAATAGTCATCCACAGAATGGAAGAGTTAATGGACTAACTGCCATTTGAAGTTGGCAGTCTTAATGTTAAGAAAGAATAGACAGAATGACTGAGCATATACGTGCTTTCTCTAGTTATATTCATCTGTGATAAAAATAAGCAAAATTATTTTTCCATAGTTGGGACTTTGCCAGGAAAGTTATAAAAATGGAGAGACTGCCAAGTTTGAGTATAATAATTTAGGGTGCAAAAGGAGCAAAACTAAAGACTTGAGGGGAATAAAGAGGGAATAAATTACTTGTCCTGATAGGGTCAAACAATCCTTGGAGTCAGACTGTGAGAGGAAGTCACCTGGTAAAATAGTGGATGTGAATCTATGTGCTAGAATTCAAGATTATGGAAGAATGTGACTATTGTTAATGATGTATTGAGGAATCCAGGCTCCCCAGGTGGAGTTAATGGTAAAGAACCTGCCTGCCAATTCAGGAGACATAGAGACATGGGTTTTATCCCTGGCTACAAAAGATTCCCTGGAGGAAGACATGACAACCCACTCCAATATTCTTGCCTGGAAAATCACATGGATGGAGGAGCCTGGCAGGTTACAGTCCATAGGGTTGCAAAGAGTCAGACACAACTGAAGTGACTTAGCATATACACACATAAATAGATAGGATATAGTCTGATAAGAGATTCAAAGTGAAGTGACCTCATATCCCACTCTAGGAGACAGGTTCCCAAAAGAAAATTAGCCAATTAACCATATGGGAATTAGAAAACTTTCTTTTTACAATAACTGGAATAAATGGGAAATAAACTGCAACAGCTGAGGTAAAAATGATAAAATCTGATACTCCATAAATAAAAGTGAATATGAAAAGATAATAAAAATATATGTTTAAAATATACTTGATGCAACTAGGTAACAGACTGGGTATGGTTGAATAGAAGATGAAGAATAATCTATTCAATTTGGGACATCCTGAGTTGGAAATCTGGTCCCATCACTTCATGGGAAATAGGTGGGGAAACAGTGGAAACAGTGCCAGACTTTATTTTTTTAGGCTCCAAAATCACTGCAGATGGTGACTGCAGCCATGAAATTAGAAGACGCTTACTCCTTGGAAGAAGGGTTATTTCCAACCTAGATAGCATTTTCAAAAGCAGAGACATTACTTTGCCGACTAAGGTCCGTTTAGTCAAGGCTATGGTTTTTCCTGTGGTCATGTATGGATGTGAGAGTTGGACTGTGAAGAAGGCTGATCGCCGAAGAATTGATGCTTTTGAACTGTGGTGTTGGAGAAGACTCTTGAGAGTCCCTTGGACTGCAAGGAGATCCAACCAGTCCATTCTAAAGGAGATCAACCCTGGGATTTCTTTGGAAGGAATGATGCTAAAGCTGAAACTCCAGTACTTTGGCCACCTCATGCGAAGAGTTGACTCATTGGAAAAGACTCTGATGCTGGGAGTGATTGGGGGCGGGAGGAGAAGGGGACGACCGAGGATGAGATGGCTGGATGGCATCACTGACTCGATGGATGTGAGTCTGAGTGATCTCCGAGAGATGGTGATGAACAGGGAGGCCTGGCGTGCTGCAATTCATGGGGTCGCAAAGAGTCGGACACGACTGAGCGACTGAACTGAACTGAACTGAACTGAGTTGGAAATGCCTATGACACATCTATATGGTAGTCAGTATACAGCCTGAAACATGTATCTGGAGCTAAAATGGATAATAAAACATTGGGAATCAGTGGTGATAAACCATAGAAACTCATGGAAAATTCTTAAGTGAACCATGGGCTTTGAGACTTTAGAAAAGGAAAACAGTCCAACAGAAACTTTGTTTGAATAATTCATATTATTAAGATAGTATCATTAGCAGCAATGGTGGTAGAGATGTACAAGTAACAAAAAAAATACTAATTATAAGGAAGAGCTAAATTAAGAGCTATTGTCCCACAAGTTTACTAAAATACATGTCTTGTATTTTATGCAATTCTGTACATTTTAATGTCAAGCACATTGCCTGACTTCAAATAGGCAAGAAAAAGAAGTGCTGAGTGAAGAAAACCTGAATATTCTCCTGAAAGAATTAACCAAATACGTGAATAACTGAAACAGCTTGAATAGAGTTCAGGAATCTTTTACCTCACCCTTGGTCCCAAAGTTTTGCCATTTTATGCTTAGAGTAGTTTAATGATTTGTATATAAGTCAGATCTTTCCTATATTCTTAAAGCTAATCACAGAGTGATCAGAATTAGGAGAATTGTCAGGGGAGCTGGACAAGAAGATCAGCATAAAGACAATAAAAGTGTCAAACCCACCATTTTCTGGTTGTAACCATGGTAACTAAGCCTACATATCTAGTATGTTCTAGGATCTGTCCTTCTTCCTCATGCTACAATTCCATACCTTTGTAAATCCCAATGGTAAATATGGATTAGGTTCAAGCTGAACTATCAACACATTGGTTTGTCAGATGGGGAAATGAAATTTAGGTAAGTCATTAGTTGTAAAGAGCTAGGTAAATAATAAATTATAGAGCCTTGATTTTTTATTATACTCTTTAAAGTGAAAGCCCAAGTTTTATCTGTAGAATATGTCATTTAGAACTAAATGATATTCTTAAAATATACCCAATTTTTAGTGATTTACACTTTTCCTGATTTCTTCTCTAACCATACACCTGGCAACCCACTCCAGTGTTCTTGCCTGGAGAATCCCAGGAACGGGGGAGCCTGGTGGGCTGCCATCTATGGGGTCGCACAGAGTCAGACATGACTGAAGCGACTTAGCAGCAGCAGCAGCATCTTTAAAATGAATTAATATTTTATACCTCTTGAAATCTTCATTCTTAATGATAGCTGATAAACAATATGCTTTACATTTATATATACTTGAAAGGTATATTTTCATTAGAGAAAACTGTATTGAAATTTATTTATATATTATATATATTTTATTTATATAAAAATTTCTAAAATGAAGTTTGCTATTCATTTGGCACTTGTTTTATAATTATTCTTAAAATTCATTG
>SJYT01082011.1:68134-118793 GCA_006410635.1 Cephalophus harveyi | reverse complement strand
AAAGAAAGAAAGAAAGAAAGAAAGATTATTTTGTTATTTTGTATCTTACATACTTTGGTTCAAAGAGAAGAAAAAATAGTCTTTTTAAATTAAAACACAATTTTAATAGCATAGGTATAATACAATCTATGGTTTTATAGCCCAAAGTAGATGAAAACCTAATAACTTTTAATTTGATCAATGGAAATAGCTATATTGGATAATTGTTATTTAATACTGATTTATTTCTCACGAGGACTCAAGAAAACATAAACTGCAAATGTGGTCTATCTCCAAGGGGCTTCTTTCACTTTAACAGATTAAGTACCTTGCTCTCATACATATTTGTAGTTATCCTCATTAAAACATAGTTACTGATTACATTAGACTTTTCTCATAGGAATTTTCTTTTCAATTTTATATAATTACCTTTAGTGCTGTTCTCTGGCAAAGTTTTCCATATCTTAGGTAAGCAGCAGAATCTAAAGTGAAAGCAAAACCATGCTTTCATTAGCTTATTGTCCACTATGAAGTTTTCGTATCTTTCTCCATCATATAACATGGATCCAGATAACTTATTTAGAAAGCATTTATTGAGCATTTAGTTTCTACTAGGAATTAAGAAGTCTGTCCATTTGGTAAGGAACTCAAAATCTGTGAATGCAGGAGGACATGAAATGTCTAATTTTAATAAGGGTTATGTCAAACTACTGTTAGGAATTAATGGGAATACAGAAAGAATCCAATTCAGTATGAAGGGGGTTTGCAAAGATTTACCCAAAGTGCTACCTTAAAGGAAATATATCATTGGATTTAAAAAGCCATTTCTTCTTTGTATGAGTGCAATTCTTTTAAAATGTAACTCCTCTTTTTCTGATGTTGTATGTGAGTATATGTAGACAGAAAATATTATTGGACAAGAGATCAAGGAAAATTATTTTTCTTTTTGGACCATAAACTACATATTATATAAATAGTATTTTAAGAAGAATGACTTTTTACTGAGGCTTTGGCACACCCTTTCTACTCCTAGATAAACAAGGAATCAGTTACCTATCCAGTTAACAGGGCAGTGGGATTTAATGCAGCAAATATTCAGGGAGTTTGATACAGCTAGCCATTTCACTTGTGTCCCTGAACTTACCATAAATACTTATACTGATCATCAATAAAGAAAATATGAATAAATTAGAGATGCTTCATTCTTCTAATTATCTGAATGTTCTATGCTTGAATATAAAGAAGTTCCAATCCCCCCAAATTTAAATATCTTTCAGTCTGAAAATAATAATAGGCATGTTGTTAAGCTTGCTATTTTTTGGTAATCATCAATGTTCATTGCCTTAGATTTACATAATTCTAACTCATTTGTTTTAGAAATCAACATTGGCTTACAATGAAATCTTTGAGTAGGATTGAATAAAAGCTGAAAAAAAAGCACTATTCTATAAAATATTATCATAGAACATGATCTAGTTTCATTCCTAATATTATGATCCAATATTTTTCTTCCCTAAGTATCATTCTCCAACTAGCAAAGTGGCCTATTCTCTAATATTTAGTGCCTCTCTAAGTTGTTTCTTATTAGAAATTATATTGCTTAAACCTGACATTTTCCTGATAGTAGTATGGTTTTTCCTACATTTTATATCATTAAAAATTATGCATTCCTCAACAATGACATATCCCAGTTGAGTCATATCAATGTAAATAAAAATGCAAAGAGGTAAAGTTGATAATATTACCAAAAAATTGGTGTTTAGGGTGTAATGTGGAGAGTCATACTGCACAGATGTTCGGCAGAAATGAGATCTGCACCTCAATTGAGTAAGAGTATTACCGGTTTTATTGCTCTGCCTATGTACAGCAGGCAAGGATAGAGAGACTGTGACCTTGAATGCATCACAGAAGAACATGCTATTTCAGAATTAAAAAAAAAAAACAACAACATACATAACACTGCTCAAATGCAAGTATGTTCAAACAGTAAGAAAAAAAGGTAATTTAAAAGTTAAAAAATTAAACTAACATAGCAATATGTAGTGTTTAGATCTAGGGTCATAGCTGTTAATGCATAAATTTGGTCAATATAAAAGAAATAAAAGACAAGATATTTTATTTTTTCAGTGAGACTGAGGATTCTTGAGAAACCTATATGCAGGTCAGGAAGCAAAGTTAGAAATGGACATGGAACAACAGACTGGTTCCAAATAGGAAAAGGAGTCCGTCAAGGCTGTATATTTTCATCTTGCTTATTTAACTTATATGCAGAGTACATCATGAGAAATGCTGGAAGAAGCACAAGCTGGAATCAAGATTGCTGGGAGAAATATGAATAACCTCAGATATGCAGATGACACCACCCTTATGGCAGAAAGTGAAGAGGAGCTAAAAAGGATCTTGATGAAAGTGACAAGTGGAGAGTGAAAAAATTGGCTTAAAGCTCAACATTCAGAAAACGAAGATCATGGCATCTGGTCCCATCACTTCATGGGAAATAGATGGGGAAACAGGGAAAACAGTGTCAGACTTTATTTTTGGGGGCTCCAAAATCACTGCAGATGGTGACTGCAGCCATGAAATTAAAAGACGTTTACTCCTTGGAAGGAAAGTTATGACCAACCTAGATAGCATATTCAAAAGCAGAGACATTACTTTGCCGACTAAGATCCTATGGTTTTTCCAAGGCTATGTATGGATGTCAGAGTTGGACTGTGAAGAAAGCTGAGCACCAAAGAATTTATGCTTTTGAACTGTGGTGTTGGAGAAGACTCTTGAGAGTCCCTTGGACTGCAAGGAGATCCAACCAGTCCATTCTAAAGGAGATCAGTCCTGGGTGTTCTTTGGAAGAATGATGCTAAAGCTGAAACTCCAGTACTTTGGCTACCTCATGCAAAGAGTTGACTCATTGGAAAAGTCTCTGATGCTGGGAGGGATTGGGGGCAGGAGAGGAAGGGGACGGCAGAGGATGAGATGGCTGGATGGCATCACTGACTCGATGGACATGAGTTTGAGTGAACTCTGGGAGTTGGTGATGGACAGAGAGGCCTCGTGTGTTGCAATTCATGGAGTCGCAAAGAGTCGGACATGACTGAGCGACTGAACTGAACTGAGGATTCAAAAAGAACACAGAAGTCCCTACAATTTCTACAATTACTCACAGTGTATTGCCCATTGTACATGGGAGGGCCACTCAAAGACATTTGATTTTGTGTGGTTTATAGCCAAATTACTTTCTTCCTGAATATGCCTGTGCAGGTATCTATCATCTACATCTACTTAAAGTTTAGATATCTCAATTCCTAATGTTTTGAAAATAATAGAGGTAGTAGTTACTAATTAATTTCAAAATGGACAAAGGTAATTTCTAGTAAAAATTTGAGTAGGATCACTACCACTATCACCATACACACACACAGATGCTGGTATTTCCCCAAACAAAGGAGAGTCACCTTCCTAACTTCCCTGTTTTATTTCAGCTTGGCATATAAAGAGATTATGTCTTAAAGAGAAACATTCCCTTCAATTTGGGATTTCCTTCAGTTATGGATATAATGTCTGTCACCAATAGACATACATAACTGACATTTTTATTTCACAGTGTAGATACATATTGGAAAATGAAAACTGGAACACATGTCTCCTCAAGCAGAGATCAGACTTTTTCCTCCTCTCAAAAACCTTATCTCAGCAACAGTAGTTGTCCAGGAGAATCTCAGCACATCTCACACATTTTCTATATTGGTGAACAAAGATAATAAGAAACCTATCATGTCATCTGAATATGCAATGTAGTTTACCATGATGCATTGCAATGGAACTTTTAAAACATTTCCTAGCCACATCTATTCACCTATAAATGTAGAATTTGAAAGAAGGCCACTATTCCCTCTTCTTACACTGAAAAATTAATCTTCGTTTTCTAGAACAAGTAAAATTTATTCTAATCACCAAGAAAAACAGCTTCAGCATTTTCAAAGATTAAACATTGGCTTAGTCACAACAGGTGAAAGAAATTTCATGTGAAGATTAGTTTGTCAAAATAAATTTTGAAAAGATGTATCTCTTCCTATTATGAGCCATATATTACCTGATAAGAAATATTTTTATCCTTAGTTATATTAAAACAACATATTAAAAAGCAGAGACATTACTTTGTCCACAAATGTCCACCTAGACAAGGCTATGGTTTTTCCAGTAGTCATGTATGGATGTGAGAGTTGGACTGTAAAGAAAGTTGAATGCAGAAGAATTGATGGTTTTGAACTGTGGTGTTGGAGAAGACTCTTGAGAGTCCCTTGGACTGCAAGGAGATCCAACCAGTCCATCCTAAAGGAAATCAGTCCTGAATATTCATTGGAATTACTGATGTTGAAGCTGAAACTCCAGTATTTTGGCCACCTGATGTGAAGAACTGACTCATTGGAAAAGACCCTGATGCTGGGAAAGATTTCAGGCAGGAAGAGAAGGGGATGACAGAGGATGAGATGGTTGGATGGCATCACTGACTCAATGGACATGAGTTTGGGTAAACTCTGGGAGTTGGTGATGGACAGGGAGGCCTGGCATAGTGCGGTTCATGGGGTCACAAAGAGTTGGACACAACTGAATGACTGAACTGATTAAAACTTTATATACTTTCATTTATAAGATATATATATATATATATATATATATGACTCATTGGAATGCTGGGAGGGATTGGGGGCAGGAGGAGAAGGGGATGAGAGAGGATGAGATGGCTGGATGGCATCACTGACTCGATGGACGCGAGTCTGAGTGAACTCTGAGAGTTGGTGATGGACAGGGAGGCCTGGTGTGCTGCGATTCATGGGGTCACAAAGTATATATATATATATATATATATATGACTCATTGGAATGCTGGGAGGGATTGGGGGCAGGAGGAGAAGGGGATGAGAGAGGATGAGATGGCTGGATGGCATCACTGACTCGATGGACGCGAGTCTGAGTGAACTCTGAGAGTTGGTGATGGACAGGGAGGCCTGGTGTGCTGCGATTCATGGGGTCACAAAGAGTTGGACACGATTGAGTGACTGAACTGATATATATATATATACACACACACATATATCTCCAAGATACTATGAGGATCACATAAAATGTAATCAAAACAGGGCACATGGAATAGGCCTAGAATAAGTATGATTTTAGGAACTAGAGAATCAGTTTCCAAAAGGCTTAAGTTCACTGGGTAAACATTTATGTAGAAGGATCCTGGGAAATATGTCTGAATAGAGTGCCAGACTTTGAAGACAAGTTTTATATCCAAGCCTGTAAAGACATAATAATCAGAGAAAATATGTAGATGGTATATCTCTATGAAAATAACTACCTATTTGTAAGACTTATTAATTGGAAAAATGCAGAAATACTAAATAAGTGTCCCAGAAACCCTTTCTGAGCGAGACAGGAGAAGAACTCTGGACAAGGAGGATGGCTGAAACCCTTCCACAGATATTTGAGGAGTTCCCTGGGAGCACAAAGAGTGCAGAAAGTCTTATTGTTAGAATCAGTAAATATGCAAGGATCCCAATTTGAGATATTTTTTCTGTATATCTTATTTCTAGTACAAAAACAACTATCTTTATTTTATCTTTATGCAGAGGTAGCTTTCTGTTTTCTTCTGTTTTAGCATAGATAGAAAAAGAGGGACTGAATATATTATCCTACTTAAATCAACTAATAACAGGGTAAACTATAGAGAACACTGATTTTCAATATCAAACATCAAAGCAGTGATCTCTGAGAGTAACAATCTAGGTGAAGCCTATAATTGTCCCAGCTAACTACTTTAAGAGATTTTCCAGTCCACAGTGCATTGGGGAGCAATTAACTCATAGCCCAGGGAACTCCTTGAATTAAGATGGAGTTGAGTGTCTGAGGAGACCAAAGCTGCTAGATGTGCTTGTGCTCAGTCACTCAGTTGTGTCCGCCTCTTTATGGTCCCATTGACTGTAGCCTGACAGGCATCTCTGTCCATGAAATTCTCCAAGCAAGAATATTGAGGTGGGTTGCCATTTCCTTCTCCAAAGGATCTTCTACAATCAGGGATCGAACCCACATCTCTTGTATCTCCTACATTGGCAGGTTGGTTCTTTACCACTTAGCCACCTGGAAGCCCAGGCAGCTTGGTAGAATAGACCAAAGTTTGGACAGAAGAAGAGAGAAAGGGAGCTCCTCAGGAAAAAAAAACAAAAACAAAAACAAAAACCAAACTCCAGAGATCTGCGGAGTCCTCCTCCAGTATTTAGCAGAGTATGGATCAGTTCATAT
The DNA here is from genome assembly GCA_006410635.1 of Cephalophus harveyi. Classification (NCBI taxonomy): domain Eukaryota; kingdom Metazoa; phylum Chordata; class Mammalia; order Artiodactyla; family Bovidae; genus Cephalophus; species Cephalophus harveyi. Next base: position 112,518 of record SJYT01082011.1, on the reverse strand, counting down.
GAGTTGGAATAATATTCAAGTCTGGGGAATGTATCACAATTACTCATTAAGTAAAACTTCGATAAATTGAATTTTATTAAAATTAAACCAAAGACTTAGAAAAGGTATTTGAAATACTATACCTAACAAAAGACTTAAATGCAGAATATATAAAAAAATATATGACTCAATAGGAAACTCAGATAAGTCAATTTAAAAATAGGTAAAATATTTGAACAGGCACTTTACAAAAGAAGAACAATCAAATAGACAATGAATATGTAGAAAGCTTCTTAAATCATTATTAGAGTAATTCAAATCAGAAGGACAACAATAAAATTTTAAAAATTCAACAAAATATCTAAAATCACAGTGATTCTAAATACCAGCATGTGAAGATAGCAGAACTCATGTTACTAGTCACAGTGTAAGTTGGTAAAATAACAACAACAACAAAAAATGTTTGGCAATATCAACTGACAGTATAGGTCTGCTCCAAGACCCAACTATTTGGCTAGTATTCCTGATTATTAAATTTACAATTTTAAAAGTTCTAAATGAGGAAATTCTCTGGTAATCCAACAGAAGCAGAAGATATTAACAACAGAAGAAGACAAGAATACACAGAAGAACTTTACAAAAAAAGGGCTTCATTACACAGATAGCCACCATGATATGATCACTCACCAAGAGCCAGACATCCTGGACTGTGAAATCAAGTGGGCCTTAGGAAGCATTACTACAGACAAAGCTAATGGAGGTAATGGAACTCTAGCTGAGCTACTTCAAATCTTAAATGTGGATGCTGTCAAAGTGCTGCATGCAATATACCAGCAAATTTGGAAAACAGTGGTGGTTACAGGACTGGAAAAGGTCAGTTTTCATTCTAATCCCAAAGAAAGGCAAATGCCAAAGAATGTATAAACTACCACACAATTGCACTATTTCACATGCTAGTAATGTAATGCTCAAAATCCTTCAAGCTAGGTTCCAAAAGTACATGAATTGAGAACTTCCAGGTGTACAAGCTGGATTTAGAAAAGGCAGAGGAACCAGAGATCAAATTGTCAACAAATGTTGGATAATTGAAAAAGCAAGAGAGTTCAGAAAAACATCTACTTCTCCTTTATTGACTATGCCAAAGCCTTTGACTGTGTGGTTCACAACAAACTGTGGAAAATTCTTAAAGAGATGGGAATACCAGACCACCTGAACTGCCTCCTGAGAAATCTGTATACAAGTCAAGAAGCAACAGTCAGAACTGGACACAGAACAATGGACTGGTTCCAAATTGGGAAAAGGGTACATCAAGGCTGCATATTGTCACCCTGCTTATTTAAAGTATTTGCAGAGTACATCATGGGAAATGCTGGGCTGGATGAAGCACAAGCTGGAATCAAGAATAACTTCAGATATGTAGAGATACCATCCTAATGGCAGAAAGTGAAGAGGAACTAGTCTCTTGATGAAGAAGAAAGAGGAGAGTAAAAAAGATGGCTTAAAACTCAATGTTCAAAAAACTAAAATTATAGCTTTTGGTCCCATCACTTCATTGCAAAAAGATGGGGGAGAAATAGAAACATTGCAGACTTTATTTTCAATGGCTCCAAAATCACTACAGATAATGACTATATCCATGAAATTAAAGATGTTTGCTCCTTGGAAGAAAAGTTATGACCAACCTAGACAGCATATTAAGAGCAGAGACATCCCTTTGCTGACAGAGGTCTCTATAGTGAAAGCTATGGTTTTTCCAGTAGTCATATACAGATGTGAGAGTTGGACCGTGAAGAAGATGAAGCACTGAAGAATTGATGCTTTAGAACTGTGATGCTGAAGAAGACTCTTGAGAGCCCCTTGGACAGCAAGGAGATCAAACCAGTCAATCCTAAAGGAAATCAATCCTGAATATTCTTTGGAAGGACTTATGCTGAAGCTTCTATAGTACTTTGGCCACCTGATGCAAAGAGTTGACTCACTGGAAAAGACCTTGATGCTGGATAATATTGTGGACAGGAGAAGTGGGCAACAGACGATGAGATGGTGGATGGAATCATTGATTCAATGGACATGAATTTGAGCAAACTCTGGAGGATAGTAAAGGACAAGGAAGCGTGGTATGCTGCAGTCTGCATGATCACAAAGATTCAGCTATGACTGAGTGACTGAACAACAACCAGTGGTTAGAGTTCTCTGCTTCCACTAGGAACTAAGATCACACGTGCTGTGTGGCATGGCCAAAACAATAAAAAATAAAAGTACTAAACTGGAAACAATTAAAATTTTCAACAACTCTGACACATCTAACAAAGATGAGGTATAATTATAAAATGGAGTATTATGCAAATATAGATATTGATCTGCAGCTACATACAATAACAACATAGAATATTCTCACAGATAAACAGAAGAGTATATATTTTGATTCCATGCACATGAATTTCAAGATATATATTCTTTGAGTTTTACACTTATTATTAAATTTGCTGACTCTGTTAAATTTCAGTAGTTATTAATTTTATTAATTTGGAAAAATTATTCTACTAGAACAGGACATTATGAAAACAGTAAATGAAATCATGAAATTTGACCTATGATCATTATTAAGTACCAATGAGAACAGATGTTGTTTAAACAAATATGCTTAAATGTATAGGGAAATTTACTGCTAAGCAGGGGAGTCCTGAATAACTGAAGAAGAAAGAGAAGGAGATGAAGAAGAGGAAGATGGAAGGAGATAAAAGAATGGGTAGAAAGGAAGGAGGGAAGAAAAAAGAAAACTCAGAGCACCCAAATATTATATATGAAGCAATCCTGACTTAAAGCATGTTCCTCTGATTTGAAAATTGTTGGTTAGTTGCTCAGTTGTGTCTGTTTTGTGACCCCATAGACTGGTAACCCGTCAGGCTCCTCTGTGCATGGGATTTCCCAGGCAAGGACACTGGAGTGGGTTGCCATTTCCTTCTCCAGGGGATATTTCCCAACCCAGGTATTGAACCTACGTCTCCTACATTGCAGGTGGATTCTTTACTGCTGAGCCACCAGGGAAGCCCAATTAGAAAATACATATTAAAATTCTTTGGAGATTATTTTAGATATCCTGCCCTCATATAGAATATGCCAAATAATTAATGATTTCTTTTCTCTCAAAGTCTTAAATATGATCCTTTCATTCTTATGCACAGACATGTTTTTGTCATTTTAGTGCTTATTCTTTGAAATATATTACAATTATAGTTTGGTAATTGTAACAAACTAGATATTTCCTCGAAATCTTTATGAATGAACAATTCTAACATTGTAGTTAGGATGAAAAAAAATCATAGCACTTCTTAAATCAATCACAATTTTTTTCAACAACAAGCTTAGAAATGAAATGTTAAGATTATGCTTGACAATTTATCGCTTTTGCCACAAATAAAACACAACTTATATTCTTATATGCATTCAAAATTTCCTACAGTTTGCCTAAATAACACCTGGGCACAAAATGAATTTTTAAACTTCAATTCTTTAGTTGTTACTGTTTCATGCCTTGAATACCTTTCATATCCTTTTCATCCTATTTAATTTCTATTTATTATGCTATGTTTAGTTCAAGTGCTATGATCTCTAAGAAGTCTTCATTGATTCCTCCTGTCAGAATGAAATACTTTTTCCTGTGGCTTCACTCAACATCCTACATGTGTCCTGATTCAGTACTTATATTAATTTGACTTTTAATTATTTTATTCATTTATATCTCTATATGTGTCTTGCCTAATATTTTCAAAGACAGTGGGACCTATCATCTCTGACCAATATGTATCCATTACTCACACAGCATCCAGAATGATGTTTCTCAAATGGACTTTATATATCAGAACACTTTTAGATTTAAAACAAAAATGAGCAGAAAATATGGGAAGTTGGTTTACAAATACCCCATACTCCCATAATACACAGCTTCTTCTACTATCCACGAAGCACACAGAGTGGTACATTTGTTATAATCTATGAAACTACACTGGTGTATCATTATTACCCAAAGGCCATATATGTTTATAATAATGTTCACTCTTGGTATTGTATAATCTATGGGTTTTAATGAATTGGAATGATATATTTTACCACTATAGAACAATATAAAAATAGTTTCACTACCGTAATAATCCTCTGTACTCAGTTTATTCATCCCTCCCTTCTTTCCCCTAAATCCTTGCTCACCATTTTTTACTGCCTTCATAGTTTTGCCTTTTACAGAATGTTATATCTTTGGAATCATATAGTATGTATCTCTTTCAGAATGATTTATTTCACTTAGTAATATCCATCTAAGTTTCCTCCATGTCTTTTCATAGCTTCATAGCTCATTTATTTCACTGATGGATAGTAGTCCATTGTCTGGGTATTCCAGAGTTTACTTATCCATTCTTCTGGTGAAGGAAATCTCATTGTTTCTGAGTACTTGCAACTATGAATAAAGCTGCTACAAACCGCCACATGCAGGTATTTATGTGGCCATACATTTTCACTTCATTTGGGTAAATATGGAAGAGTGTGCTTGCTAGATCATATAGTTAGAGTATGTTTGGTTTTGTGATAAAGTGCCAGAGTTTTCCAAATGACTATCATTTTTCATTCTCACAATCAATGAATGAGAATTCCTGTTGCTCTGCATACTGCAAATGTTTGATGTTGTTAGTGTTTTGGATTTTAGCCATAGTAAAAGGTAGGTTCTTTTAATTTGTAATTCCCTCATGATATATAATATTGAGCATCTTTTCAAATGCTTACATTTATCATCTGTAAGTCTTCTTTGTTGAGGTATCTGTTCAGATAATTTGTCTATTTAATTGGACTGTTCATTTTCTTATTGCTGAATTTTGAGTTCTTTAAACAATTTGAATTAGAGTCTTTTATCAGATATTTGTTTTGCAAATATTTTCTCCCAGTCTGTGGCTTGTATTCTCATTCTCTTGACATTGTCTTTCCTAGCACAGATTTTGTGTTTTTTTTTTTTTTTTTTTTTACTTTTAATGAAGTCCAGTTTATTTATTATTTCTTTCATAAATTTTTTCTTTATTGTTGTCTCTAAAAAATTATTACCAAATCAAAGTTATCTAGATTTTCTATGTTATCATCTACAGGTTTTGTAATTTTTCCTCTTACATTTAGGCTTATAGAAATTTGGGCTTATATTAATTTTTTCAAGGGTATAATCTCTGTGTATTTTGTTTCCCCCTTGCATGTAGATGTCTACTTCATCCAACAGCTTTTCTTAAAGTGATTGTCTTCTTCACATTTTATTGTATTTGCTTTTTTGTCTACTTTCAGTTGACTGTATTTGTATGGGTCTATGTTTGGGCTCTCTATTCTGTTCCATTGATCTATTCTGCCTATTCTTTCACCGATATCACACTCTTTTGGTACTGTGTCTTTATAGTAAGTCTACAAATTGGATGGCTCCAGGTCTTCAACTTTGTTTTTCACTTTTAAGTATTGTGTTAGTCACCCTGGGTCTTTTGCCTCTGTATATAAACTTTAATATAAGTTTGTTGATACCAATAAATTAACTTGCTAGAATTTTGTTTGGGATCACATTGTATAGAGAATGGTTGAGAAGGACTGACATTTTGGCAATATTGAATCTTCATACATATGAACAAAGAATGCTGCTGCTGCTAAGTCGCTTCAGTCATGTCCGACTCTGTGCGACCCGATAGACGGCAGCCCACCAGGCTTCCTGTCCCTGGGATTCTCCAGGCAAGAACACTGGAATGGGTTGCCATTTCCTTCTTCAATCCATGAAAATGAAAAGTGAAAGTGAAGTCGTTCAGTCGTGTCCAACTCTTAGCGACCCCATGGACTGCAGCCCACCAGGCTCTTCCATCCGTGGGACTCTCCAGGCAAGAGTACTGGAGTGGGTGGGGTGCCATTGCCTTCTCCGATGAACAAAGAATATCTCCCATTTATTTGATTCTTCTTTGATTTAGTTTACCAGAGGGTTTTAGTTTTCTTCACGTATATCTTACACATATTTTGTTAGACGTGTACCTAAGTATTTCATTTTGGGGAATGCTATTATAAATTGTACTATGCTTCAAATTTCAGATTACAATTCTCCATTGCTAGTATGTAGGAAGGTAATTGACTTTTATGTACTGAGCTTGTATCCTGCAGCATAATATGATCATCCATTAGTTCTAGGGTGTATTTGTTATAGATTAATGCAGATTTTCTAAGATAAACTTGTTATCTTTGAAGATAGTCTTATGTCTTTCTTCCCAATAGGTGTAGCTTTTATTTCCTTTTGTTTTCTTATTGAATTAACTAAAACTTTCAGTACATTTGAATAGGAGTGGTAAGAGGGGACATCTTTGTCTTATTTTGATCTTAGATAGCTTCTAGTTTCTCATTAAGTATGATGTTGGCTGTAGGTTTTTTATAGATACTCTTTATCAAATTGAGAAAGTTTCCCTAGCATTCTGAAAGATTTTGTCATGAATAGATGTATTCTGTCAAATGCTTTTCCCACACCTATTGATATAATCATATGATTTTTCTTCTTTAGACTGTTGATGTAATGGGCTAAATTAATTGATTTTTTAAATATTGAACCATCCTTACAAAATTGGAATAAATCTCACTTGACAGTGGTGTATAATTTTTAACATAGTTTTGGGTTCAATTGGGTAATATTTTGCTGATGATTTTTGCATCTATGCATACGAGACATATTTGTCTGTAGTTTTCCTCTATTGTTTTTGATTTTGATATTAGGATATTGCTAATTCATAACAATTAGGATGGATGGCCTCTGCTTCTGTCTTTTGGAAAAGATTGCAGGTAATTAGTAAAACTTCTTCCCTAAATGTTTGGTAGAATTAATCTGTGAATTCCTTTGGGCCTAATGTTTTCTAAGATATTATTTCAATTAAGTTTCTTTAGTAGATATCAGCATAATCAGATTGTATATTTCTTCTTGTGTGAGTTTTGAGAGATTGTATCTTTTAAGAAATTGATTTAATCTTTTCCCAAATTAGTGGACATAGATTTTCTCTTGGTATCCCTTAGAATATTTTTAATATTCATGGGCTCTGTAATGATGTCTCCTCTTTCATTTCTGATACTAGTAAATTATGTTCTCTGTATTAGTTAGCCTTCCTAGAGACAGTCTTACTTTATTAATCTTTCAAAGAACCAGCTTTTTGTTTTATTGATTTTCTTCATTGACTTCCTGTTTCCAGTCTCACTGATGCTGCTCTAATTTGTGTTATTTGTTTTTATTCTTCATTTGGACTTAATGTGCTCTTTTTTCATAGAGTCCTAAGGTAGTCAATTTATTATTTTTAATATCTTTTAAAATAGAACATTAGCATTTAATGTATGAAAAGTTTGTCAGGAATGACTGAGACATGATTTTAGGATCTCCATGTGCTGCTGCTGCTGCTGCTAAGTCGCTTCAGTCATGACCGATTCTGTGTGACCCCGTAGACAGCAGCCAACCAGGCTCCCCTGTCCCTAGGATTCTCCAGGCAAGAACACTGGAATTGGTTCCATGTGCTGCTAAACACCCTAAATTAAAACTGCTGAATAGTTGCTGATTCACTAAAATGAAGGAATCATTCTGAGAACTGGATTTTTTCTGGATTAAAAAAAACATAACTTTCTCTACTAACATGTGTCCCATAATTCAACTGCATACACAGGACAGTTTTACCATCTAATCCAACTTTGTCAATAAAGGTCTGTATAGTCAAAGCTATGGTTTTTCCAGTAGTCATGTATAGATGTGAGAGTTGGATCATAAAGAAGGCTGAACACTGAAGAATGCATGCTTTTGAATTCTAGTGCTGGAGAAAACTCTTGAGAGTCCCTTGGACTACAAGAAGATCAAACCAGTCTATCCTAAAGGAAATCAACCCTTAATATTCATTGGAAGGACTAACGCTGAAGCTGAAGCTCCAATTCTTTAGCCACCTGATGCCGAGAGCTGATTCACTGGAAAAAACCCTGATATTGGGAAAGATTGAAGGCAAAAAGAGAAGGGGGCATCAGAGGATGAAATGGTTGGATGATATCACTGACTCAATGGATGTAAATTTGAGCAAACTTTAAGAGACAGTGAAGAATGGGGGAGACTGGCATGCCGCAGTGCATGGGGTTGCAAAGAGTCAGAAACAACTTTGCTAAATACCCTAAATTAAAACTGCTGAATAGTTGCTGATTAACTAAAATGAAGGAATCATTCTGAGAACTGGATTTTTTTCTGGATGAAAAAAGACATAACTTTCTCTACTAACATGTGTCAACAAATATCCACCTATCTCTCCAATTTATCTCTCCAATGGGGGGTTGGGTGGGTGGGGAGGGGGCAGAATTCCCTGTAACCTCAGTTCTCTGAGAAATCTAAGAAGGGCTTCTGCTTGCTTGCATACTTTCCCCTGTTTGCTCAACTGTATACCTCCAGGTTCTTTACATGCCAATTGGAAGCCAGAAGTTCAAAACTATGTATTTTTAATATACAATAATTGAAAAATACTTCTGTGTGTCAAACTCTTCATAGCCTCTCATCTCATCAGAAAATCTGAGTCCCTTATGATCAAGGCTTAAGGCTTAAGAAGTATTTCTCACTTGATTCTGTAATCTCATATCATCCACCAGTTTGGTTTCTAGATTCTCACAACACTAGCCTCCTTTCCAGTCTTCAAATACACCAGTATCTTTTGCACCTTATGACCTTGTCAATGGTTATTCCTGCTCTCTTCAGTGTTCTTTCCCTTTATCTTCAAAGGGTTCCTCCTTTTGATTCTTGCTTTACTTCAAATATCAACGACCCAGGAAACTACCCAATCTAACATAATTTTCACCTATATATTTCTGTCCTATCACTCTGCTGTATTTCTTACAGCATTAATCAAAAATGGATATTTTGTTGTTTACCTTTTTACTGATCTTAATCACTGACATATAAATTCTATTAAGGAGAAATCTTGCTGTTTATTATTTTATCCCAGTGCCCAGAATAGACACTCAAAGAATATTTTCTGTAATTTAATGAACTAATTAATGAATTGATAGCCTCACTGTGGCAGGCTGATTTCATTAATGGTCAAATTTCTTTAACTGTCTGTCTTCATCATTTCCATGTGTCTTATTCCATGAGACAGGGTCCATTTCCTTCCTCTTAATTTTGGACTGATCTTTAACCTGATTTGATCAGTGAAATATGGAATAAGTGACTATACCAGTTCTAAGCCTATATTTCAAGAGATCATGTGAATTTTGCCTGCCTGTGTTTGTCTATCTAGCTCTGCTATAAGGGCATGCCCAGGTTCAACTGCTGAAGGATAAATCACATGGAACAGAGATGTGTCTTCTCAGTTGTTCCATCTGAGGTCATCCTAGACCAGGCAACAATCATTTGATTGCCAGACATATGAGAGTCCTGTCAGTGTCACTAGAGCCTGATCTTTAGCCAACTACAGATATAGAATGAGACCCAACAATACTAATAGAACTATGCAGACAATTTAAAGACTCATGAACTAAGTGAATGACCACTGTTCTAAGCCATTGAATTTTGGAGGGTTTATTTTATAGAATTATTTTGATAAGTGATAACTCAATACCACTGTGTCTTGCATATTATAGATTCTCATTACGTATTAGTTGAAGTGCTTCTAAATTATATCTAGGTGGAATATCTTTTAGTTAAATTTTGTAACTCCAATTCCCAGTGCATTTCTTTTTTTATGCATCAATTCATTAGAACTTTAGTTAGTTTTAATCTGTTATGGGAACTGAAAAATACACCAGAAAATGAAGAACGTTTGAGTAGTCTAATGTAAGAGACAAATAGAAACACTGATGAAATATAACACAATGTTCTTAGGTGTTAATGTCATTAAGATTCGTATTTGTCATGGGGAAATTATAAATACCATCCTGTATATAAAATTCAAAGGATAAATAGGAGTTGGAAAAATAAAGATGGGCAATAGTTTCTAGATAAAACTGAGATAGCAAAATTAATGGCATGAAGGCCTGATAGGGCTGGATATAAGTGAGAACCACAAAAAAATAATAAATCTCATGCATAGGATGTGAAAGAGACAACAATGAGACTGACTAGGGGGTTGGATCTTGCAAGATCTTGAACAACAAATTAAGGAATTTGGTCTTTATTTTGAGGGAATCCAAGCTCTAAGCATTTGAGACATGATTTTATATGTAAAAATTATTTGACAAGATCAACTTTTTTTGGTAAGTAACTGTGAGTAGTATGAGAAATGCACAAAATACTAATATGGCAAAAAATGTGGGGGACAGAAGATTTAGATATCAAATCCCTGCTGTATTTCTAAACTAAAAAAAATGTTGTCATCAAAGTTTGTCTGCTTTCTCAATTTACATTTCTCTCAGTAGCAGAACTTTTGCCTTAGGCTTGAAGTTCTAAACATGTTATAGCTTTGATTACTTCTTTGTTGTTCCTTACTCAATGTCACTATGTTGTATTAAGTATTCCTACCTGGAAAATTTTCAAACCATACCTTCTTCTCTATTTTTATTGCCACCATACTGGCCTAGTACCAAGACATCAAATCTAATTGAGGGTGAATAACAATGTATACTGCATAATATTTTCAATTTTCAAAACATTTTCACACAATACTCTATTTAATGGTGCAACCATTGTTTGTTTCAGGTATACCTTGTTACTTTGCTTAAGTTGTGATTAAACTTCTGCTTTGAGAAGTTAAGGAAAAGCCTGAAATTTCAAGTTCTGTTTGAGTCCTTTCCACTGTGCTCTACTATAACTTACCAATCTCAATAGCCTGCTGGTTTACCTAGATTCCCTTTCTGTTCATTCTGCTTACAAAATGCAATCAGATGGATATTCCTCATCCCACCCCTTCATTCCTCTTTTCAACAACTTTAAACAAATATCCTTTATTTATAAGATTAAGTTCAAACTTCTTAGCCAAAATTTATGGTTCGTCATCTGTTTTCATTTTTTCTGGTAACCATCAAGACCTCAAGAATCACAATCATAAAATACGTCTTCCACCTTAATAAGATGTACTTTACTGAACACCATCAACACTTCTGTTAATAGTTCCTTTATCAGTGCTTACTTATTCAAGTAATTTGGAGATACAAGCTGGCTTTGATCATAAAAGCCAATACCTCTGTGCCTGTCTAAAATGTTTTCTTTAAATTATCTATTTTCACTGTCTTTCTTATGGCTCTATTCTAAAAGCCGGAGAAGGCAATGGCACCCCACTCCAGTACTCTTGCCTGGAAAATCCCATGGATGGAGGAGCCTGGCAGGCTGCAGTCCATGGGGTCGCTAAGAGTCGGACACGACTGAGCGACTTCCCTTTCACTTTTCACTTTCATGCATTGGAGAAGGAAATGGCAACCCACTCCAGTGTTCTTGCCTGGAGAATCCCAGGGACAGGGGAGCCTGGTAGGCTGCCGTCTATGGGGTCGCACAGAGTCGAACACGACTGAAGCGACTTAGCAGCAGCAGCATTCTAAAAGCATACATTTCAATGAAACAAATCACACATTGAAGAGCAAGTAATAATCAGAACACTGTGTATTCTATTTTCCGTCAGAGTTCTGACTAACAAACTGCCAAAGTCTCTTTAGTTCTAACACTTAATTGAGAAAATTAATACACATTAAGAATGCAGATCAAAAATAAGGAAGAATCATGAGAAGTGTCAGAATTAACTTGTCTTAAAGGTTAACAGTGAGCTAGAGAGCATGGATGATGAAATCTGTAGGTTTCATTTCACTCAGCAGAGAGAAGGATGAACACATATTGAGGGTAAACAAACTGTCCAGACCAGTTTACCATATTTGCCATTTGGTCTCTCTTTCCTTTATCTGAATTAGCGATCTTCATGAACTTTAAGACAGCAGACCTTCAACCACTGTCATCACAGGTAAAATTAGCCCCCTTTACCCATGGGGATAAGTTCCAAAAGCCCAAGCAGAAGCCTGAAGCCCAGATATACTGAACCCTACAGATGCTCCCATTCATCTGCAGTTTCACCTTCCATCATTCCACTGGCTGACAGTGGGTAACTAAAACAATGAAAGGTGAAACTGTGGATAAGGGGAGGCTACAGAATGAAAAGGCAAAAAGATATGACACTGAAATATGAAACCCCCTGGTTGGTAGCTGTCTAATATGCTACTGGAGAAGAGCAGAGAAATAGCTCCAGAAGGAATGAAGAGGCTAGGCCAAAACAGAAAAGATGCCCTATTGTGGTTATGTCTGGTAGTGAGAGTCAAGTCTGATGCTGTGAAATACAATATTACATAGGAACCTGGAATGCTAGTTCAAAGAATCAAGGTAAATTGGAAGTGGTCAAACAGGAGATGGCAACAGTAAACATAGACATTTTAGAAATTCATGAACTAAACTGGACTGGAAAGGGCAAATTTAATTCAGATGACCTTTATATCTACTTCTGTGGGCAAGAATCCCTTAGAAATGGAGCAGCCTTCAGAGTCAAAAACAAAACAAAACAAAACAAAAACACAGTGCAAAATGCACTGCATGGGTACAACCTCAAAACAGACAAAATTATCTCGGTTCCTTTCCAAGGCAAACCAATCAACATCATAATGATCCAAGTAATGCTCCAATCAGTAATGCCAAAGAATCTGAAGTTGACTGGTTCTATGAAGACCTATAAGACCTTCTATCAGTCAGTCAGTTCAGTCGCTCAGTCATGTCCGACTCTTTGCGATCCCATGAATTGCAGCACGCCAGCCCTCCCTGTCCATCACCAACTCCTGGAGTTCACTCAAACTCACATCCATCGAGTCGGTGATACCATCCAGCCATCTCATCCTCTGTCATCCCCTTCTCCTCCTGCCCCCAATCCCTCCCAGCATCAGAGTCTTTTCCAATGAGTCCACTCTTCACAAGAGGTGGCCAAAGTACTGGAGTTTCAGCTTTAGCATCATTCCTTCCAAAGAACACCCAGGACCAATCTCCTGGGTGATTGGACTGGCTGGATCTCCTTGTAGTCCAATGGACTCTCAAGAGTCTCCTCCAACATCACAAAACAAACACCAAGAAAAGATGTCCTTTTCATCATAGGGGACTGGAACACAAAAGTACAAAGTCAAAAGATACCTGAAATAAAAGGCAAGTTTGCCCTTGAAGTATAACACAAACCAAGGAAGAGGTTAACAGAGTTTGAAAAGAGAACTCACTGGTCATAGCAAACACCCTCTTCCAAGAAATCAAGAGATGACTGTACACATGGACATCACCAAATGGTCAATACCAAAATCAGATTGCTTATATTCTTCACAATCAAAGATTGAGAACTTCTATACAGTCAGCAAAAATAAGACCAGGAGGTGACTGAGGCTCAAACTGTGACCTCCTTATTACAAAATTCAGAATTAAATTGCAGAAACTAGGGAAAATCACTAGGCCATTCAGGTATGACCTAAATAAAATTCCTAAGGATTATACAGCAGAAGGGACAAATCAATTCAAAGGATTAGCATTGCCTGAAGAACTGTGAACAAAGATTCATAAAACTGTACAGGTGACCAGAACCATTCCCAAGAAAAATAAATGTTACAAGGCAAAATGGTTGTCTGAGTAGGCCTTACAAATAGCTGAGAAAAGAAGCAAAAAGCAAAGGAGAAAAAGGAAAGATAACCCATCTGAATGCTTGCTAAACATGCTAGGTTGCTTCAGTCATGTCCGACTCTGTGTGACCCTATGGACAGCAGCCCACCAGGCTCCTCTGTCCACGGGATTCTCTAGGCAAGAATACTGGAGTGGATTGCCATTTCCCTCTCCAAAATGCTTAGTTCTGAAGAATAGCAAGGAAAGATAAGAAAGCCTTCTTAAGTGAACAATGCAAAGATACAGAGGAAAACAATAGAACAGGAAAGACTAGAGATCTCTTTAAGAAAACTGGATATACCAAGGGACCATTTCATGTAAAGATGAGCACAATAAAGGTCAGAAATTGTAAGGACCTAACAGATGCAGAAGATATTAAGAAGAGATGGCAAGAATACATGCAAAAATACAGAGAAAAACTGTACAAAAAAAGCCTTAATGATCTGGATAACTACAATGTTGTGGTCACTCACCTAGAGCCAGACATCCTGGAGTGTGAAGTCAAGTGGGCCTTAGAAAGCACCCCTATGGACAAAGCTAGTGGAGGTGATGGAATTTTCGCTAAGCTATTTCAAATCCTAAAAGATGATACTGTTAAAGTGTGCACTCAGTATCCCAACAAATTTGGAAAACTCAGTGGTGATCACAGGATTGTAAAATATGTTTTCATTCCAATCCCAAAGAAGGGCAATGGGAAAGAATGTCCAAACTACAGAACAATTGCACTCATTTCACATGGTAGCAAGGTAATACCCAAAATCCTTCAAGTTAGGATTCAAAAGTACACAAATTGGGAACTTCCAGATGTTCAAGGTGGATTTAGAAAAGGCTAAGGAAGCAGAGATCAAACTGCCAACATCCACTGAATCATAGAAAAAGTGAGGGAATTCCAAACACACATCTACTTCTGCTTCATTAACTATGCTAAAACCTTTGACTGTGAATTACAACAAACTCTGTACAGTTATTGAAAACATGGGCTCAACCTAGACAGCATATTAAAAAGCAGAGACATTACTTTGTCAACAAAGGTCCATCTAGTCAAGGCTATGGTTTTTCCAGTGGTCACTTATGAATGTGAGAGTTGGACTATAAAGAAAGCTGAGCACCGAAGAATTGATGCTTTTGAACTGTGGTGTTGGAGAAGACTCTTGAGAGTCCCTTGGACTGCAAGGAGATCCAACCAGTCCATCCTAAAGGAGATCAGTCCTGGGTGTTCAATGGAAGGACTGATGTTGAAGCTGAAACTCTAATACTTTGGCCACCTGATGCGAAGAACTGACTCATTTGAAAAGACCCTGATGCTGGGAAGATTGAAGGCAGGAGGAGAAGGGGATGACAGAGGATGAGATGATTGGATGGCATCACTGAATCAATGGACATGAGTTTGGGTGGACTCCAGGAGTTGGTGATGGACAGAGAGGCCTGGCCTGCTGAGGTTCATGGGGTCACAAAAAGTCAGACACAACTGAACTGAACTAAATGTTTGATGGTAAATATTTATCTGCTGGTGTTTAATGGTAAAAAAAAAAAAAATGCAGGAAAAAATGAAACAATTACTATAGTATGATGACAGAAAATAAACCCAGGGAATACCATTAAACGTTTGTTATTTAGGGCACTTGGGTGATACCATCAAAGGTAGTGGAAGAGGGAGCCTGAAAACTACACTGGAACCATGAAGGATATCTGAGTTTACATATTCCTTAAATGGACCATAGGCTAAGAAGCTTCACTGAGAAAGAATGAAGTCTTAGCTCTCATCTCCTAAAGTTTGGGCAGAGAGAAACTGCATAGTAATGGCCTTTGAATCTTGAATATATGGCACCTACACTAACATGTAACAGTTTTCAGAAAATATATGCAAAATGTAATCATGTTAAAAAAAAAAAAAATGAGAATACCAAACCACCTTACCTGCATCCTGAGACCTGTATGCAGGTCAAGAAGCAACAGTTAGAACCAGACTTGGAAAAACAGACTGCCTGCTTCAAAATTGGGAAAGGAGTACATCAAGGCTGTATACTGTCACCTGTTTATTTAACATATGCAGAGAACATCATGTGAAATGCCAGGCCAGATAAAGCCCATGCTGCAATCAAGATTTCTGGGAGAAATACAAATAACCATAGATATGCAGAGGAGACCACCCTAATGTCAGAAAGTGAAGAGGAACTAAAGAGCCTCTTGATGATGGTGAAAAAGAAGAATGAAAAGCTGGCTGAAAACTCAACATTCAAAAAAAGAAGATCATGGCATCCAGTTCCATCAATGTATGGCAAATAGATGGGGAAACAATGGCAAAAGTGACAGACTTTATTTTCTTGGGCTCCAAAATCACTGCAGATGGTGACCATAGCCATGAAATTAGAAGATGGTTGCTCCTTGGAAGAAAAGCTATGACAAATCTGGACAGCATATTAAAAAGGAGAGACATCACTCGGCCTACAAAGGTCCATCTAGTCAAAGCTATGGTTTTTCCAGTCATCATGTATGGATGTGAGAGTCAGACCATAAAGAAGGTTGAGCACCGAAGAACTGATGCTTTCGAACTGTGGTGCTGGAGAAGACTTTTGAGAGTCCTTTGGACTGAAAGGTGATAAATCCAGTCAATCCTAAAGAAAATCAACCCTGAATATTCATTGGGAGAACTTATGCAGAAGCTCCAATACTTTGGCCACCTGATGCAAATATCTGACTCATTGGAAAAGACCCTGATGCTGGGAAGATTGAGGTCAGGAGGTGAAGTGGGCATCAGTGGATGAGATGGTTGGATGGCATCAGCAATTCAATCAATACGAGTTTAAGCAACTCCAGGAGATAAAAGAGGACAGAGAAGACTGGCATGCTGAAGTCTATGGGGTCCCAAAGATTTGGACACGACTGAGCAAGAACAACCGTATGTCAGTCTGTCATACTGTCACTTAGTGTACTATCCACTACTACTAAGGAAAGAAGAGGAAGAATGAAAAAATTGAGTAATTTAAAATATGCAGAGTTGCCACAGTCCAGGTTTATATAGCTTATTTAAGGCTGGGATGAAAATTACAAAGTCCTTTCATATAAATTTCAAGCACTTTATCAGGACTTTTTACCAGGCAGATTACCCAAAGGTTTTTAGAACTGTACAAAAAAGATCTTCACGACCCAGATAATCATGATGATGTGATCACTAATCTAGAGCCAGACATCTTGGAATGTGAAGTCAAGTGGGCCTTAGAAAGCATCACCACGAACAAAGCTAGTGGAGGTGATGGAATTCCAGTTGAGCTGTTTCAAATCCTGAAAGATGATGCTGTGAAGGTGCTGCACTCAATCTGCCAGCAAATTTGGAAAACTCAGCAGTGGCCACAGGACTGGAAAAGGTCAGTTTCCATTCCAATTCCAAAGAAAGGCAATGCCAAAGAATGCTCCAACTACTGCACAATTGCACTCATCTCACATGCTAGTAAAGTAATGCTCAAAATCCTCCAAGCCAGGCTTCAGCAATACGTGAACCATGAACTCCCTGATGTTCAAGCTGGCTTTAGAAAAGGCAGAGGAACCAGAGATCAAATTGCCAACATCCGCTGGATCAAGGAAAAAGCAAGAGAGTTCCAGAAAAACATCTACTTCTGCTTTATTGACTATGCCAAAGCCTTTGACTGTGTGGATCACAATAAACTGTGGAAAATTCTGAAAAAGATGGGAATACCAGACCACCTAACCTGCCTCTTGAGAAATCTGTATGCAGGTCAGGAAGCAACAGTTAGGACTGGACATGGAACAACAGACTGGTTCCAAATAGGAAAAGGAGTACGTCAAGGCTGTATATTGTCACCCTGCTTATTTAACTTCTATGCAGAGTACATCATGAGAAATGTTGGGCTGGAAGAAGCACAAGCTGGAATCAAGATTGCCGGGAGAAATATCAATAACCTCAGATATGCAGATGACACCACCCTTATGGCAGAAAGTGAAGAAGAACTAAAAAGTCTCTTGATGAAGTGAAAGGGAAGAGTGAAAAAGTTGGCTTAAGGCTCAACATTCAGAAAACAAAGATCATGGCATCTGGTCCCATCACTTCATGGGAAATAGATGGGGAAACAGTGGAAACAGTGCCAGACTTTATTTTATTGGGCTCCAAAATCACTGCAGATGGTGACTTCAGTCAAGAAATTAGAAGATGCTTACTCCTTGGAAGAAAAGTTATGACCAAGCTAGATAGTATATTCAAAGCAGAGACATTACTTTGCCGACTAAGGTCCATCTAGTCAAGGCTATGGTTTTTCCTGTGGTCATGTATGGAAGTGAGAGTTGGACTGTGAAGAAGGCTGAGTGCCAAAGAATTGATGCTTTTGAACTGTGGTGTTGGAGAAGACTCTTGAGAGTCCCTTGGACTGCAAGGAGATCCAACCAGTCCATTCTGAAGGAGATCAGCCCTGGGATTTCTTTGGGTGGAATGATGCTAAAGCTGAAACTCCAGTACTTCGGCCACCCATGCAAAGAGTTGACTCATTGGAAAAGACTCTGATACTGGGAGGGATTGGGGTCAGGAGGAGAAGGGGACGACCGAGGATGAGATGGCTGGATGGCATCACGGACTTGATGGACGTGAGTCTGAGTGAACTCCGGGAGATGGTGATGGACAGGGAGGCCTGGCGTGCTGCGATTCATAGGGTTGCAACGAGTCGGACACGACTGAGTGACTGAACTGAACTGAACTCTAGAAGATGTTAACTCTATAGGTCTTCATAGAACCATTCAACTTCAGCTTCTTAAGCATTACTGGTTGTGTCATAGACTTGGATTACTGTGATATTGAATGGTTTGCCTTGGAAATGAACAGAAATCTTTCTATCATTTTTGAGATTGCATCCAAATATTGCATTTCGAACTCTTTGTTGACTATGATGACTACTCCATTTCTTCTAAAGGGATTCTTGCCTACAGTAGTAGATATAATGGCCATCTGAATTAAATTCACCCATTCTAGTCCATTTTAGTTTGCTGGCTCCTAAAATGGCAATGTTCACTCTTGCCATCTCCTGATTGACCACTTCCAATTTGCCTTGATTCATGGACCTAGCATTCCATGTTCCTATGCAATATTGCTTTTTACAGCATCCGTCTTTGCTTCCATCACCAGTCACATCCACAGCTGGGTGTTATTTTGCTTTGACTCCATCTCTTCACTGTTTCTGGAGTTAGTTCTCCATTGATCTCCAGTAGCATATTGGGCACCTACAGACCTGGGGAGTTCATCTTTCAGTGTCCTATCTTTTTGGCTTTTCATACTATTCGTGAGGTTCTCAAGGCAAGAATACTGAAGTGGTTTGCCATTCCTTTCTCCAGTGGACAACATTTTGGAGCTCTCTACCATGATCTGTCTGTCGTGAGTGGCCCTACACAAGATGGCTTATAGTGTTAATGAGTTAGACAAGCTTGTGGTTAATGTTCATAGTGATGCTTTCTAAGGCCCACTTTGCTTCACATTCCAAGATGTCTGGCTCTAGATTAGTGATCACATCATCATGATTATCTGGGTCATGAAGATCTTTTTTGTACAGTTCTTCCATGTATTCTTGCCACCTCTTCTTAATATCTTCTGTTTCTGTTAGGTCCAGACCTTTTCTGTCCTTTATCGAGCCCATCTTTGCATGAAATGTTCCCTTGGTATCTCTAATTTTCTTGAAGAGATCTCTAGTCTTCCCCATTCTGTTCTTTTCCTCTATTTCTTTGCATTGATCACTGAAGAAGGCTTTCTTATTTCTTCTTGCTAGTCTTTGGAACTCTGCATTCAGATGCTTATATCTTTCCTTTTCTCCTCTGCTTTTCACCTCTCTTTTTTTCACAGCTATTTGTAAGGCCTCCACAGACAGCCATTTTGTTTTTTGCATTTCTTTTCCATGGGGATGGTCTTGATCCCTGTCTCCTGTACAATGTCACGAACCTCAGTCCATAGTTCATCAGGCACTCTATCTATCAGATCTAGGCCTTTAATCTATTTCTCACTTCCACTGTATAATCATAAGGGATTTGATTTAGGTCATACCTGAATGGTCTAGCTGTTTTCCCTACTTTTTTCAATTTCAGTCTGAATTTGGCAATAAGGATTTCATGATCTGAGCCACAGTCAGCTCCTGGTCTTGTTTTTGTTGACTGTATAGAGCTTCTCCATCTTTGGCTGTTCCATAGTTCTTCAGGCACTCTATCTATCAGATCTAGGCCCTTAAATCTATTCCTCACTTCCACTGTATAATCATAAGGGATTTGATTTAGGTCATACCTGAATGGTCTAGTGGTTTTCCCTACTTTCTTCAATTTGAGTCTGAATTTGGCAATAAGGAGTTCATGATCTGAGCCACAGTCAGCTCCTGGTCTTGTTTTTGTTGACTGTATACAGCTTCTCCATCTTTGGCTGCATAGAATATAATCAATCTGATTTCGGTGTTGACCATCTGGTGATGTCCACGTGTAGAGTCTTCTCTTGTGTTGTTGGAAGAGGGTGTTTGCTATGACCAGTGCATTTTCTTGGCAAAACTCTATTAGTCTTTGCCCTGCTTCATTCCGCATTCCAAGGCCAAGTTTGCCTGTTACTCCACGTGTTTCTTGACGTCCTACTTTAGCATTCCAGTCCCCTATAATGAAAAGGACATCTTTTTTGGGTGTTAGTTCTAAAAGGTCTTGTAGGTCTTCATAAAACCATTCAACTTCAGCTTCTTCAGCATTACTGGTTGGGGCATAGACTTGGATTACTGTGATATTGAATGGTTTGCCTTGGAGACGAACAGAGATCATTCTGTCATTTTTGAGACTGCATCCAAGTACTGCATTTCGGACTCTTTTGTTGACCATGATGGCTACTCCATTTCTTCTGAGGGATTCCTGCCCTCAGTAGTAGATATAATGGTACATTTCCAGCACTGAAAATTTTCTATGTTATATTAATTTACAATAGACTCATACCAGGGCAAGTGACCTGACCCCCACTAAGATATATCCAGATTTCTTTATTGTTGTAGCAATAGGAAGGTGACTGCCAAGGGACAACAGAGGACATTTTTCATAGAAATTCCATGGAATTTTTGAGTAATATATGAGTCACTGGAAAATTTTTCATCATTTCTGGCCAAATGCTGACCCTTTTTTACTAGATGCTATTAACTTTGGAGCTTTCCTAAGTGGTCAGTGGTAAAGAATTTGCCTACAATACAGGAGATGAAGGAGACGCAGATTCAATCCCCTGAAGAATGAGATGGCAACCCACTCCAGTATTCTTGCCTGACAAATCCCATAACATAGGAGCCTAGAGGGCTACAGTCCAAAGTGTCACAAGAGTCAGACATGATTGTGCATCTGAGCCATACATAATTAACTTTAACTATAGGAAATTATCTTGAACCAACTATAACATTTTATGGCAACATTTTATCTCAATCTCAAGTTCAAAGTTTTGCAGATACCTGCAAACTGATACAACATTTATGAAAAAACAATTTGGCAACATGAATGATTAGTCTTTAAAATGTTCATATGTTATGACAAATAATTTCCTTTATAAAAATCAATCCTAAAGTAATGATGACAAAGATTTCATCATGAGGATATTCGTGCAGCACTATCTATCAATGGGGAAAACATCAGACAACTTAAATGTCTAATTTTGGAGAAAAGATTAAGCAAATTAAGTTACATCCATATATGGAGGTATTATGTATCTATTAAAATAGATGATTAAAATTCATCATTATTTATCAAAAATTTTAATGATTAGTCCTTTGAGCCAGCATTTTCACTCCTAGATTTCTATACTACAGAAAAGCTTTACAAATTTGCAAAACATGTTTGCATAGATGTTTGCTGCAGCATTTTTTTTTAATATCAAACATTGAAAAACTCAGATTAGAGACTAATCTAAATAAAGATAAATCTACAAATTCTATTCATGTAAATGTATGGCAAAACCAATACCTGTCTCTTATACACATCTAGATGTGTATAAGAGACAGGTTCTGAACCCTAGGTAAGTAATACTCTCAGTTGAAAACTATAAAGAATAAAAAGTTCCTGGTTTATATGGTGCCTTGCCTTTATAATCCTCAAAGGAGTATATAAATGCAAGATCATTATAAGTCCAACCTTATACATGGGGAACTTGAGGTTCAGAGAGAATAAATAACATTATCTTGACCAACCTAGATAGTATATTCAAAAGCAGAGACATTACTTTGCCGACTACAGTCCGTCTAGTCAAGGCTATGGTTTTTCCTGTGGTCATGTATGGATGTGAGAGTTGGACTGTGAAGAAAGTTGAGTATCGAAGAATTGATGCTTTTGAACTGTGGTGTTGGATAAGACTCTTGAAAGTCCCTTGGACTGCAAGGAGATCCAACCAGCCCATTCTGAAGGAGATCAACCTGGGATTTCTTTGGAAGGAATGATGCTAAAGCTGAAACTCCAGTACTTTGGCCACCTCATGTGAAGAGCTGACTCATTGGAAAAGACTCTGATGCTGGGAGGGATTGGGGGCAGAAGGAGAAGGGAACGACTGAGGATGAGATGGCTAGATGGCATCACGACTCAATGGATGTGAGTCTGAGTGATCTCTGAGAGATGGTGATGGACAGGGAGGCCTGGCATCCTGCGATTCATGGGGTCGCAAAGAGTCGGACATGACTGAGGAACTGAACTGAACTGAACTGTGGTTAATTTGATCAGATTGGTTAGTTTTCTGGGATTGTGGTTTTCAGTCTCTGCCCTATGATAGAGAAGGATAAGAGGCTTATGGAAGCTTCCTGATGGGAGAGACTGACTGAGGGGGAAACTGGGTCTTGTTCTGATGGGTGGGCCCATGCTCAGTAAATCTTTAATCCACTTTTCTGTTAATGGGTGGAGCTGTGTTCCCTCCCTGCTATTTACCTGGGGCCAAACTATGGTGGAAGTAATGAAAATAATGGTGACCTCCTTCAAAAAATCCCATGCATGTACGGCTACACTTACTGCCCCCAACCATTTAGCAGGCCACCAACAGCCCATGCCTCCACTGGAGACTCCTGGACACTTCTGGAGAAGTCTGGGTCAGTCTTTTGTGGGGTCACTGCTCCCTTCTCCTGGGCCCTGGTGCACACAAGGTTCTGTTTGTGCCCTCTAAGAGTCTATTTCCCAGTCCTGTGTAAGTTCCGGCAGCACTATGGTGGGGTTAATGGTGACCTCCTCCAAGAGGGCTTATGCCATACCCATGTTTGCTGTACCCAAAGCCCCTGTCCCTGTAGCAGTCCACTGCTGACCCTTACCTAGACAAGAGATCCTCAAACACAGTTCTGTCTCAGTCTCTTGGGGTCTCTGGGTCCTAGTGCTCACAAGGTTTGTTTGAGCCCTCTTAGTGTCTCTGGAAGGAATGGGGTTTGATACTAAACGTGAATTCACCCCTCCCACCTTCTTCCTCAGGTTTCTCTGACCTTGGATGTGGGGTATCTCCTCACAGCTGCTCCAGTGTCATGCAGCCACAGCTCCAGCACTGCACTTTTAATCAAAAATCATCCTTGACTGATTAAATAGCTTCTTAGCTAATTATATCAACCATTAAAATTGCATGTAATATCTTCCATGAAAGTGTCCTGACTAATGCATTTCCCATCCCTCACTACACTCAGAGATACACTGCCTTTTTTCTCTCTTCTTGTCAAAAACATTTCCTCAGTTTATATCATATACACTCTTCCCTAGTTCTTGTCAAGTTCATTGTAACATTGTCTTCTTATCCTTCTAACATTCAGGTCTCATTTTAAATGACCTTTCTCAGAGATAGTTTGTCTGATCATTATAGATAAGGAAGTGGCCCATAACCAATTATTTTTTTCCATTACAAAAACATTTTTTGTTTTCACTTCATGGCACTTTTTGTAATTTTTAAAATTTATTTCTGGTTCCTTTAATCATATCACCTCATATTGTAATACTGAGGAAGGCAGAGGCAAGTGTGTTTTAATTATCTCTGATACCTGCCTCCAAGCCAGGTATAACATATAGTAGGTCCCTGGAAATACTTCTTAAATGAATAGATGCAGAGATTGGTGCCTCAAAGTAATACATGTAGAGGCAACACCCATTAAAATATTTTAGCCCCTTAGAAAGAGAAGGCAATGGCAACCCACTCCAGTACTCTTGCCTGGAAAATCCCATGGATGGAGGAGCCTGATAGGCTGCAGTCCATGGGGTCCTTAAGAGTTGGACACAGATGAGCAAATTCACTTTCACTTTTCACTTTCATGCATTGGAGAATGAAATGGCAATCCACTCTAGTGCTCTTGCCTGGAGAATCCCAGGGACGGGGGAGCCTGGTGGGCTGCCATCTATGGGTTAGCACAAAGAGTCGGACACGACTGAAGTGACTAGCAGCAGTAGCCCCTTAGAAAGCCAGATATTAGAGTGATAAGGAGTGAGTCTGATGCTTAAAACATTAATTATTATATTATTTTTTCTACATTATGATCTCCCTGCAAAAGTAGCATTTTTGTCAAATAATAAAGTCCTATGATGTTACTATTATGTATCCTGATTTTCTGTGAGCATTTTAATATATATATATATATATATTATTTCCACTAACAAAGAAGTTTCAGTCACTATGCTTATTTCACTTTTCATGTGATTGCTTGCTAAACAAATAATTACAATTTACTTCAGTAACATTGTTAAAAAATTCCCCTTTATTAATTTATATCTCTTTTATGAAACAGTATGACATCTTTCTATTGCCCTTTATTTCAGAAATAAAGTTGCTACAGTGTAATAATGTGAAAACAAGTCTAACATCAGGAACTTAAAAAATGCTGTGTATGGGAAAATTAGTTAAGTAATACTAGGAAAAATAGCAAAGTGTAATGAAAAAGAAGTAATAATAACATTTACCTGATTGTGGCTCAGACCATGAACTCATTGTTGTCAAATTCAAACTTAAATTAAAGTAAGTAGGGAAAACCACTAGACAATTCAGGTAGGCCTAAATCAAATCCCTTATGATTGTACAATATAAGTGACAAATAGATACAAGGGATTAGATATGATAGACTGAGTGTCTGAAGAACTATGGACAGAGGTTCATGACATTGTACAGGAGGCAGGGATCAACCATCCCCAAGAAAAAGAAATGCAAAAAGGCAAAATGGTTGTCTGAAGAGGCCTTACAAATAGCTATGAAAAGAACAGATGTGAAAGGTAAAGGAGAAAAAGAAAAATACACCCATCTGAAGGCAGAGTTCCAAAGAAGACTAAGGAGAGATAAGAAAGCCTTCTTCAGTGATCAATGGAAAGAAATAGAGGAAAACAATAGAATGGGAAAGACTAGAGATCTCTTCAAGAAAATTAGAAATACCAAGGGAAATTTTCATGCAAAGATGGGCACAATAAAGGACAGAAATAGTACGGACCTAACAGAAGTAGAAAATATTAAGAAGAAGAGGCAAGAATACACAGAAGTACTATACAAAAATGATTTTCATGACCCAGATAATCACAATAGTGTGATCACTCACCTAGAGCCAGAATTCTTGGAATGCAAAGTCAAGTGGGCCTTAGGAAGCATCACTATGAGCAAAGCTAGTGGAAGTTATGGACCTGCCTCCTGAGAAATCTGTATGCAAGAAACAAACCTTAGAACTGGACATGGAACAACAGACTGGTTCCAAATCAGGAAAGGAATACCTCAAGGCTGTATATTGTCACCCTGCCTGTTTAACTTATATGCAGTCCCTCAGTCGTGTCTGACTCTTTGTTACTCCATGAACCACAGCACACCAGGCCTCCCTGTCCATCACTATCTCCTGGAGTTTACCAAAACTCATGTCCATTGAGTCAGTGATGCCATCCAACCATCTCATCCTCTGTTGTCCCCTTCTTCTCCCGCCTTCAATCATTCCTAGCAAGTCTTTAAATTTATGAATGTTTTTGCATGTCCTTACATCTTTTAAATTTATTTTTCTAATGTCTTGTTCTCAGTTTACATGTCATATTTATTTGGGTACATTTAATTTTAAGAATTTTATTTTCTGTTGCTATTGTTAAATAGAATCATTTCCTTGATTTCTTGTATAGATTGCTCATCTCTAGTATATAGAGATTTATGTTACATAAATCTATTACATAAATAGTGATTTATGTTCTAAATTAATCTTATATCCTACAAATTTGCAGAAGTTTTCTACTAATTTTGCTAGCATTTTTTTTAGATTATTTAATAATTTTCCGTATTACAAGGTCATGATATTTTCAAGTAGAGATAGCTTTAATGAAAGTGAAGTCGCTCAGTCGTGTCTGACTCAGCGACCCCATGGACTGCAGCCTACCAGGCTCCTCCGTCCATGGGAGTTTCCAGGCAAGAGTACTGGAGTGGGATGCCATTGCCTTCTCTGAGAGATAGCTTTACTTCTTCATTTTCCATCTGGGTGCTTTTTTACTCCTTTACCTTACCTAATTGCTCTGGGTAGAAGTTCTAGTACAATGTTGAATAGAAACAATGAAAGTGGACATCAGATTATTTGAATTTTGCTCATTAGATGTGAATTGATTTTCGTACATTGAATATACCTGGCATTCCTAAAACAAATCCCATTTGGTCATGGTGCACAGTGGCTCAGTGGTAAAGAATCCACCTGCCCATGCAGGAAACACAAATTTGATTATTGGGAAGATCCCCTGGAGAAGGAAATTGAAGCCCAGGAATACTCCAGTATTCCTGCCTGGGAAATGCCTTGGACAGAGGGCTGGTGAGCTACAGCCCACAGGATCATAAGAGTCAGACACAACTTAGCAAGTAAGCAGCAATGAAAGTGTAGGATTTTAATCCATGGATGTCACTCTCCATTGCCCTTTCTTTACCACATACAGCATTCCACTTGTAATTCTTACACAATATTTAAGTATTCAGATGTATAGCAGCTTATTCATTTGATGAAAATAAAATTACATATGTATATAGTGAATCATTCTGTAAGCTGACAGAGTTTACGAACAATATCTGGCGCTGACTTTTGATACATATTATCATGAACTTGCATCAGCTGAATTAAGTAAGAAGAAAGTGACTTTTTGCAACTTAGGATATATATATGTATATACATCCAACTGAGTTGAGTTCGGTTGCTCAGTCATGTCTGACTCTTTGTGCCCCTGTGGACGGCATGCAGCATGCCAGGCCTCCCTGTCCATCACCAACTCCCAGAGTTTACTCAAACTCCTGTGCATTGACTTAGTGATGCCATCCAACCATCTCATCCTCTGTCGTCCCCTTCTCCTCCTGCCTTCAATCTTTCCCAGCATCAGTGTCCTTTCAAATGAGTCAGTTCTTCATATCAGCTGGCCAAAGTATTAGAGCTTCAGCTTCAGCATCAGTCCTTCCAATGAATATTCAGCACAGATTTCCTTTAGGATGGATCTGGTTGGATCTCCTTGCAGTCCAAGGGATTTCCAAGAGTCTTCTCCAATACCACAGTTCAAAAGCATCAATACTTTGGCGCTCTGCTTTCTTTATGGTCCAACTCTCCCATCCATCCATAGCTACTGGAAAAACCACAGCTTTGACTAGATGGACCTTTGTCAGCAAAGTTATTTCTTTGCTTTTTAATATTTTTTAAGATTTCTATTATGGTTTAGTATTTTTTAAGATTTCTATTATGGTTTAATATTTTTTAAGATTTCTATTATGGTTTAATATTTTTTAAGATTTCTATTATGGTTTTAAAGAAAGAAACACCAGATAGAGGCAGAAAAGTCTAAAACTTCCAAAAAAAATATTGTATTGCTTATTTGTTGCTATGAAAGCTGCAGAAATTAGCATTCTTCATTTTTTCCTTGCCCCTTATTTTCCATGTCACTTTAAAAATTGAGGCATAATTGACATATAATATTATTAGTTTCATTTGTACAACATGATTTGTACAACATGTCTAGTTAGGTCATAATTTTTCTTTCAAGGAGCAAGCGTCTTTTTATTTCACAGCTGCAGTCATCATCTGCAGTGATTTTGGAGCCCCTAAAATAAAGTCTCTAACTATTTCCATTGTTTCCTCATCTATTTACCATGACGAGATGGGACCAGATGCCATGATCTTAGTTTTCTGAGTGTTGAGCTTTAAGCCAGCTTTTTTACTCTCCTCTTTCACTTTCATGAAGAGGCTCTTTAGTTCTTCACTTTCTGCCGTAAGGGTGGTGTCATCTCCATATCTGAGGCTATTGATATTTCTCAACTGAATATATACATGTTCTGAATATCTATACATGTATACACACACACACATATATATATATGCTATTGTTTAATGTGAAAAATTAGTATTTCATTTACTGAAGATATATGCTGCTTCCTGAAACTCCAGTACTTTGGCCACCTCATGTGAAGAGTTGACTCACTGGAAAAGACTCTGATGCTGGGAGGGATTGGGGGCAGGAGGAGAAGGGGACGACCCAGGATGAGATGGCTGGATGGCATCACTGACTCGATGGACGTGAGTTTGAGTGAACTCCTGGACTTGGTGATGGACAGGGAGGCCTGGTGTGCTGCAATTCATGGGGCCGCAAAGAGTCGGACATGACTGAGTGACTGAACTGAACTGAACTTTTGGTTTATGTAATTTGCCTCATACATAAACACATGTATATGAAAGTTCAGGGTTTTCCTGGTGGCTCAGTGGTAAAGAACATGCCTGTGATGCAGGAGACCTGGGTTTGATCTCTGGTCAGGAAGATCCCTTGGAGAAGGGAATCGCTGCCCACTGCAGCATTCTTTCCTGGAGAATCCCCATGGATAGTGGAGCCTGGCTACAGTTCATGGGGTGGCAAAGAGGTAGACACGACTGAGCTACTAAGAACAGGAAACAACATGTAAAATTTCAGACCTGAACTATGATTTGAGTGAGACACATTGCACATGAGGAAACCACAGGCTCAGCACTAGATGCTTTTTCCATCTTGTCCAGTCCCCTTCAAAACATATGTTGGCATCAACTAGGAAAAAATACATAACTTCTCAGAAAAGACTACAGCAAAATAGGGTTAAGTAAGCAAAATGCTATATGAGTTGCTGGAGAAATATCTGGTGACAGAAATAGATGGTGATTGTTTGTTATTCTATAATCAGTGTTTAAGAGGTGTTGCGGTCATGATATGGACTTTAGCAAGGATTGAGGAAAGCAGCATGATTGTGGAGCATCACCTTTAAGTGCTCTTTCCTTCGAATGGCATTTGTCTTCCTTTTTAATTGTGGATTTGAGTTTAATTGCAGAGTTTAATTGCCTCTATATGAATGTCAAATATGGGGCCAGAATGTGTGGGTGTGATTTGTGGCTCAGTCTTAAGCAGTCGTGTGACTTACCCTCTGTGGGCCATGATGTTCTCATTTACAAAGGGTTTTTGTGGTGCTTCATTAAGTTCAACCACAAAAAGAAGTTAGAACAGTGACTGGTACAGAGCAGGGTCTCAATAGCATTAATGTTGTTGCAATGATTATCTCAAAGCCAGATTTCTTTAAAGCTATTTGCCAACTAATCTCCAACAAGGTATTAGCTGTTTCGGTTAAGGTGTTTATACGTAACGGCATTAAAATTTAATTAGGTGATTCTTGAACGTTAGAATAGCTTCCAAATCTGAAGGATAGGACATCCATTTGTGGTATTTCAGCCACTTTGTATCAGGCCCCAGGAGAAAAAGTGTGGCTGTTGTAGCTGTTTGAGGGACTGGCTTTCCCACATTGCTGTGTGTGGTCAAATGTTTTCTCCGTTTGTCTGTAATGGAGGCCCAGAACTAGGAATTAACAGAGAAAACAAAACAACTAAACTTGGGGAAGGAAACGGGTGCCTATGAAGAAAGAGCAGAGTGGGAGAGTTAAATGACAGCATGGCTGCCATTGGATACTCAACTTGCCTGATGGAATAAGTGGGGATGTTCTTCAAATACTGTTGGAATGATCTTGATTTGTGGTTTCACATGGCTTTTATATGTTTCTCTTGAAAATATAAGAATGAGAGACTCAAGTCTGCTAGCTCTGTTCAGAGTGGATATTTGATAAAATTATCTGAATGAGAGAAGTATGTAAATAGATGGTGAACCTCAGTGATATTTGACTATCTTCTAGGGCCTTTAGATTTGTAAGGAAGCTACATTAACTCTTGTGAATAACCAACCAAGCAAACAATGGGGAAAATAAAAACAACTTAAGGCTACTGTAGAGCTTTTATTCCTCCCATATGGCTATTAGTTACATTTGTTATCTGAGCAGAATGATGGCAAGTAGGGCAAATTAAGAGAAACTGAAAGAGAAAGAAAGAAATAGAGGAGAAATAAAAAGAAAGGAAGTAAGGAAGAAAAACAGGAGGAAAGAAGCAGAGGAAGAAAAGAAAAATGGTGGAAACACAAGAGTTCTTGAAATAAAATAATAAAATTAAAACATTGGGAGAGTGGGGTGTTTGCTCTCAGATGCTGTATGGAGAGCATTCAGTTAACCTGATGAAATGACTAAGGTTGGGAGGATCAGAGAGGTGATATCTTGACTGCTGTTCATTTGCCCTCGGATGGCAAAGGTTATGCTCTCTTCCTTTGAGTTATTTCCTGTCATTTTTCTTGGGATATATGAGTCATTTTGTTCAAGATACTGTTGGTAGTCTCTCTGTAAACGGATTCCTAGTAACTTCCACTAGCTTGCTGTTTCTTTCTTGCTTGCCCCTGGTGAAACCCCTCCCTGAAGCCCTAGAATACGCAAGCCGGTTCATACCTCCGGCAGTGATGATGGTTTGGCTATTCTTCAGTGTTCTCCAGAGGCTGGATTAAGCTGGTCAGTTGTTGTAAAGACTACCTATTAAAACGTGCTCCTAATTAGCTTACTGACTATTGGGAGAAGGCTCTCCTGGCTTCTCTGTGCCTAGTCCTTATTGAATGAGCTACTCCTGGATGAAATAAATGTGTTCTTTATAACAATGAGGTCATGTTTTTACACTTATTAGTCTTTAAAGCAAGCTGTTTCTTTGTAGAACAAAGTGGGATTTGAGAGAGAGAGGGAGAGAAGATGATGACTTATTGAAAGGAAAAGAAAAGAAGCTTTTGTGTGTATGTGCCCATGTATTTTATTAAAAGTTTTAGTGGCTGCTCCAAGAGCAAGGTGTCTGTGCCTTTAATCATTTTCATTTTAAAAACAGAGCCTTATATTTCCACATCTTCAGCCGTCCCAGAGGGCAGCTAGGCCAACTTTAACAACATTAATTTCTCTTTATGACAGGACTAGTGCTGCCCCAGGTCTTCAGAACTGCCTAAAATGTCTAGAAAAGTAGATAATGAAGAGGATATTAGAATTGTAAACAAGAACAATTTTGTAATAAAAACCATATATTTTCTCCATTGGACTCTGGGCTTAATACTGCGGCAGCAAAAGTGTCAGGAGTCATAATTTGTTGATGGCTACTGAGCATTAGTTACAGTCAGAGTGTGTGCATAAAGGCCATGTCCCCCTGGCTTCCCATTACAGGGGATCTGGGATGGGTAATTGCAATTTTGTTGTTCTAATGTGTCTCTTTCATTTGATTGTTCATTGTGCTCCCTGATGAAAAGAACTTGTGTCTTACAACTTCCCAAGCTGCTCACAGAGACTTTTATTCTTATGCAGAGGCGTTTTGCAGAAGTTTAAAGGATTTACTAATAGTGAACATGGAAGGATCACCCTACTAAAAGTCAAAGGAGACCTACCCCCGATTAGCTTCAAATGTTTAGGAAGAACCCAGAATGGAGCATTGGAAAAATAAGCTCTTCCTTCCCTGCTCTGTGTTTCTCCAGCAGCATAACCCGGCTTCTATCATCTATTCATCCTTCTTATTGACAGGGTTTATGAGTCTGGTACAATAGACTCTGAAACAGTAGATTTTCCCCAAGAAACAGAGTGCTCTTCTTTGTCTGCAAGAAATGTGGGAACGAAGTGTAAAGTGTTAATATCATATCATCTGTTAATAGCATAAACGAGGCTGTCTTCTTAAGATGCAGGACTGCTGAGAAAGTTCGTACTGTGCTTAACCTTTTGTCTTTCTCTCATCCTTTGTTGTCCAGTTCACATGGAAGAAGTCAAACACGTCATCCTGAAAACAACAACTTCCCATAATATGGTTTTTGCTTGCATGTCATACCTGCTTTTATTGTACTCAGTGGCCTATTTTCCACAATTCATTCTCTGAATTTAGTTTTGCTGGAGAAACAACAGTACACAAAGCTCCTCAATTTCTTTTGAGGTCTTTTCCTATTGGAGGTAATCATGAAAAATATTTATGTTTTCTTTCAATTAGCCAGGACTTACTTGCACTGTTGTATGATTTTCAAGATTGGCAGCAGCATACAAGCACATGTTTCAAAAAAGACAGTAGTTATTCTCATGAAGGCTAGAGTAAGATCCCAAATACTTTACTATTGAAGCAAAATGAGAAGGCACATCATGTTTTATGAACTCCCTTGAAATACTGAGATTTAAATAAACAAGGGCAGAAACCTCCCATCTGCATTTATTAGCAGCTAATTCATTTCTTGCAGTTAGGACGCGCAGGTAATCAGCTTCGTCCTTGTAATGGGATCAGGTTAGGTGTAGGTGTCTTTCAGTTGAGCTGGGATTGTGGGATGCAATTCTGAGATAGAGTTCACTTGGACTCTATACAAAGTGAAAGACAAAAATGACACTCTTCTATTATTTAGGCACCTGTCCAGAAGCTGGAGGTGGGGGGAATATCTTCCATGTGTAGACTTAGCCTAAGAGAGCACAGATAACCACCTTGCTTTCTCTGTCTAATAAGATGTGAAAAGGGGCAGAAATAATGAGCATTACATTGTATTTTTCATGTAAAAGCCCAAGAAACAAAACGTCCTGAACACTGGCAGTGGTTCCCGTCATTTTCAAATGAAAAGGGCTATTTGTTCCCAAATTACAGCAGCCACTGGAATGCATACATTTATGGCTCAGAAATCCTCATTTTGAGAAGTAAAATTACCTTTCAGTAATTTAGTCATGCAGGCTTTCTCCTGCTGACTGGTCAGAAGCTATCAGATAGCTTGCAGCTGCGGGTGGAAGCCTGACCATTTTTTTTTTTTTCCCTAGGACAGGCAGTTAGTTAGTAGAGCCATCAGTACGGCATCTGTCATCCTGCTAGGCCCAAATTGTTTTCTATGATGGATGTCACAGTCTGTATGATCAAAATAGAAGCCCTGCTGCTTTTAATTGCAAAATCGGAGTACTTGCACATTTGTTATTATGCCTAGGTTATTACCTCACACAAAATGAATTAACAGGTGAAAATAATTGATGAGAGGCGTCTCGGGATTTTTAGCCTCTTCAAAGAGACTTTGTAATTATGGCATAATGAATGTTCTGAGACATATCTGTGGGGGGCAGCATGAGACCACCAAAGATCTCTTCAGATTGATGATGAATTCTCTTGAATTTTACTGTAATACTGCTTAAATTTACTTAGCAATTAGTTTAATAGGCCTACATGATTCATGAGACCATACTGAGAATTTTTAAATAAGTTTGTTCCATCAATCTATAAATTAAGCTACTTACCTCAGCTTTCTTCCCAAGGTGATGGAAAACGTGAACACATCAGACTTTCTGAAACAAAGATGACAGGACAGGGGTTTGTGTTTCAGAAAATCCCTGACCGAATGGGGCTGGCATCTCAAATCCCTTGCCTTCCCATCTTCCAATAACTTGTGAAATGAGCCTGACCGAATTTTGTCCAAATACAGTTTTAAGACTTTCCCAGCACATGAAGACTCTGCATTTGTCCTGTGAAGTAAATCGTTTAAACATTTTGCAAGCTGAAGTAATTGTTTTTGGCTTTGTGACCACTCTTCCATTCAGACTTGGTCATATTTCAAATTCATTCAGCCCCTGAGTGCATCCAGAGTGATGGAGTCCGGCCATCTCTCCTCTTCCTCGTAAAATCCTGAAACTTCACGATGGTGTGGAGGAGCTCTGTTACCATGAACTCACTTCCAACCTTGCATCAGAGCACAGAAAGCACTTTCCCTGTATTAACCCAGGGCAGCCACAGGCTGGGGTATGGCTTTTCACGTGTACCTAACTGCATACAGAATGGTAGTGTGAGATAGACAACCTAAGAGTCCAAGGGTGGCATAAAATTATCAAGTGAAATAGAAGAGCATTTCAAGAAAAGGAAAGGAAGCTGAACACATCATGAGCATGCTTCTTTTCCATAACTGCATATTATTCACATACAGTATGTGTCTAAATCTCAAGGTAATTCTTTAATTAGCAAGAGCTGAAAACTCCCTTAGTTGAGTACTCTTATGTGAAGTATATGTAAAGAAATGTAGAGACTAAGGTAACCTTTAGTTAAAAGTAAAGGAGAGAAAAAGTAATGGAAAACAGGACTGTGAGTGCTGAGGAATTATAAACTCAATAAAAGAGTCACATGTGGAAAAACATCTATATTCATTTTTTAAGTGACAGGGAGCTTTATCACAGATTCAAACTAGATTGATTAATCCATATTTCTAGAAGACATGCATTATTTACCATTGTTCCTTTTGTCACACACACACACACACACACACACATACACATACACTTTCCTACCCTCATAAAAGAATCCTTATAAAGCATCTCTTCTATTTGAAGTAGTTTTAATATTTAATTTGAAGTTTAATGTTTAAAATGAAGTTTAATTTGAAGTAGTTTTAATTCTCGTCCTGAGTTTAAATGAAATGCATATTTGAGGTGTGCAATCAACAGTGAAGGATGCAATTGATACTGAGGTGACTCTTTTTACATTATGTATATATCATCATATATAGAATATAAAAATGTGTAATAGATGTATATATCTCATTCCTTTCAGATTTACTATCAGCATTTTGTATTTAAGAATATATTATATCAAAGGGTCTCAAAAACAGGGAGAACAAAATACGTGGCCAGCAAATATAATGAATGCAAGGCAAGTAGCAGATTCATGCCCCAAATGTGAAACGGACTGTGGTAACTCATACCAGGCTGTGTGTCACTTGCAGAGGCATTTTTCATAAACCTTCACATGCTTGCATTTATCTTCAGTCTAAACCCCAAGATGAATTCTCCAAAGACATTAACAATAGATAAATGCTTTTTAAACAAAATAGTCTATTTGAAAAAATCTGTGACAAGGGTAGGAGAGTGTTATACAATCGAATTTCAATTGCTTCATAAACCAATGCACCAATCTGGCATATTACTTTATCGTGGTCTTAACTTTAATTGAAAGTAAAATAACCTCAAATTCAGAGGTTAATGCTGTAAAATTTTGATACCTGTTTCATTTAAATTATATTGGATTATTGTTATGAAACACCATGGAAAACACTCAAGGGATTCCAACTTGAACAACAAAATAATGCAGGTGAAAGAGTGAATTTCTGAAAAATTTCATGGTAATGAAGGTCGAATGCAATTTTAAAAATTTGATTATTAAAGACAACGCCAATCTTATTTGTAGCACCAACCAAAGAGCAACAGATTACACAATTTAAATTTCACAGGAAGCTATCCAAACACAAATAAATGTATCTTACGCAGAAATGAAGAACAGAGGGACTGGGTGTGCTTTATGATAGCTTTGTGACAAATGACACAAATACAGAGTGCACTATAACTGACTCTAAAGCAAATTCAGTTGCTTTTTTCTGGTGTCTTTTTTTTTTTTTTATCTGTGTAATATTTACAGAAGTACAAATGTTTGGACGGTGTCTGGTGACTACAAACAAAGAACATTCAATTCCATGTGTATGTTAACCAAAGAAATTGTACTTTAGATGAAAAAATCTGATGTCTTTTTTAATGACTATAGTATGTGAGGCACTGAGGGTAGGGAAAGAGTATTTGTTTTATTCATGGGCCTTTGCAAAATAATTCTTGTGTGTCATAGAGGGTGGTGAGCTCATGGAGTCTGAATCACTGACTTATCAGACAGTTCCATTTCCAGGAAAGGGAAAGATTTTTGTTGATAATTTAATGAGAATGCAAATAATTTCTTTGATGATGATCGCATTTTGGTAGTGTTTGTCCGCTGCTAGTGTGCTATGAATTCTGTGTAATTAAATGGAATTGGATTTTGGACCCAACTTTATGTAGATGGCACTGGTCTCTGAGTAATATCCCATTCAAACACCTCACTCTGATGTATTGCGTTAATAGATCATCAGAAGCAGTTGTCATTCCAATGATGTATTAGTGTAATACATGAGAATGAGACTCACTGATGATGTATTTAGTACTCACAAGATGGCAGTGTCCGAAGAAGAAATGGGCCCAGGAAGGAAACCATTATGAGACTCCAGGATGAAGTCAGTCAGCTTGCAGCACTTTCCTAGCTTTCAGGCTGCTAAGTTGGTGTGTGGGTGCTGAAGCTCCTTTTAGAGCACTTTCACTGGTATGGTGAGAAGACAGCTACTTTCCCAGTTCAAAATATTTTCCATTGGTGACCTGCAAGACAATATACAGACATGTCTGGTTACCATTCATTTTAGTGCGTATCAATATCTATATTAGCAAAAAGCCTTGTGTACTCTTAGTGCTTGCTTGTGCAGGGGGAGAAAATAATCTCTTGAGGATTTTCTGAGTTGATACACAAATATATTATCATAACAGCAGTTTTCCAACTGATATTTTCTGCCAAAGGGGAAGCTTTCACTAGTAAGCGTCTACATGCCACCAATCATGGGCACAGCTCTGGCAATAGCTAGAGAGGTAGATAGTTAAAGTAAAATATTAAACTTAGATATGACTGCCATACATTTTCTGCTAATAGAGCTTGCAACACCTACTATAAATGTAGATGAATTAGAGACTTCAAGTGACCTCTATCTACCTCCTGCTGTGCTTTTTCTAAAAGGGTAAGAGAGACTTTTAAATGTTTATAACATAGGGCTAAAAAGGCTTTTTTTATGCAATGGAATAGCAGTTACAGTTCACCTTCTTGCAGCAGCTGATTGCATCATAAATAAAACAGTAGGGCTAGTTATCCCAGCTGTGGAATGGATACAGCCAGATAGCAGCCAAAAGGCATGGGTGAGGGTATGCATTTTCTTCCTAGGATCTGGGCTGGTAAAAATTGGGGATGTCCTAAGGGGTGCGTGTGTGTGTGCACCTGAAGTTTGGAAAGGAGGAAGTGACGTTAGAAACAGAGAAGGACGTCAAGGTGATGGCTTATGAGTCATTTTCCTCCCTGGAGTGTAATAACTGAAGAATTATTTGAAGGAAGTTTCCTGAGCTCCTCCATATTCAGGAAACGGTAGTAGCAGTGGAAGGAAAAGATTCACCATAGGGACAGCAGGATGCGAAACATGGTTGTTCCCATTTCTCTAGCTAGGCTGCAAGTGGTTTTCTCAGGTTACCTAACCATGCCTAGAGCAGAAGATGAAATTTGGAGAAAAACAGGGGGCATCACTTCTCTTTGTCTTAAATCTTTACTGGGATGTAGTTGATTGACAATGTTGTGTTAGTTTCAGGTGTACAGCACAGTGAGTCTGCTATACATATACATGTATCTACTCTTTTTTTAGATTCTTTGGCATTCTTTTGCTTAAGTGGCATTTCTACTTCCAGAGATATTTTCAATTCTTAAATTTTAGACAGAGGAATCATTTTAAAGTTTATGAATGATGAATAGGAGTTATTTTTGTGAACTCATTTCACCACCTCCATTTTGTGTGAAGGCTAAATGCTATGGAAAAATGTAATGTGTACTTTAAATTGACAAGAAAGATGATTTTGGAATGTTTAATATCTAATCTGTTTCAGGAATGATGATGTTATGTAATGCCCATTAAGGTGTGCATTTCCCAAACTGTCTTTTGCTTTACCAAATTATTAACCTCTAATGCTCAGTTATATTTTAGACTCAATAGTAGCACTGCTAAATGTTTATTTTGTACTATGTAAGTTTTCCTAAATCTAGGAACTAAGGTTTTGGATATAGAAATTGAATCCTCTTTATGGATCACTGCCTTGTTGTGGTAAAGGAGCTTGGGTAACTCAATGAAGTTATGAGACATGCTGTGTAGGGCCACCCAAGACAGACGGGTCATAGAGGAGAGTTCTGACAAAACGTGATCCACTGGAGGAGGGAATGGCAAACCACCCTAGTATACTTGCTGTGAGAACCTCATGAACTGTATAAAAGGACAAAAAGATATGACCCTGAAGGATGGCAGGGAGGCCTGGTGTGCTGCAGTCCATGGGGTCGCACAGAGTCAGACATGAATGGGCGGCTGAACAACAACATTAACTTGAACTAAAGAATGAGTAAACGTTAGGTACCATTACTAAAGGGGAAGGGTAGGAGGGAGGGATAGACTGGGAGTTTGAGACTGACATGTACACATTGCTATATTTATAACAATATGTTTTTCCATAAAAATATAATTTCTTAGTTTTAAAAAGAAATAAAATAAAAAAAATATTTTGAGGGTTCAAAGACACCAAAAGAAACAAGCCATGGACATAAACTTGAGATTGTTATACCCTAGGTAGCCACCACTAATTTTTAGGTGATATAGAAATGATTTTTCACACTAAGTGGGTTCAGTTTCATTACATATTTAAACACATAACATGTGTATTCTTACTTTTGCTTCAACATGTTTACATAAAACAGGTTTAATTATTTGTCAAGCGAGTTTAAAAGTCTTTACATTGAAAATGTACATGACTAATGCAGCAAATATTTGTTATAGACTTCCACATGATTAAAGAATGGGTATTATCAAGTTTGTATGAAGTTAAACAGCAGTGCTAACTTTCTAAAAGAAAAGCCCAGGGGTATTTTTTTGCTTTATATCATAGAAACAACTCAGACACAACCTCAGAACTCCTTTTCCTTCCTTCCTATCTCCTTCCCTCCCTTTCTGCCTGCTTTCCTTTCCTTCCTTCCTGTCTTCCTTGGGTAAGTAGACAGTTGTAGAGGAGACAGGTCAGAAAGAGAGGAATTGTCACCTTCAAACTGTGAAAATCATGAAACAATTATTTACCTAAAGCTGTACAATATTTCTAAACTGTTACCTAGTTGCAAGGGTATATTAATGATATTTTCATGTGATAAGATATGCTTTTCTAACTACATGCATTAACTGTAGTGGATGAGTAACAAGGATGCAAATTTACCATAAAATAAGTGACCAGAAAATTTACCACTGGAAAACTGTAGGGCTTTGAAGGATGCTTTCAATAGTAGACCTAAATAAATAAATAAATAAAAGTGAGACTATGAAAGTGTGAAAAGGTTAGTAGCTCAGTTGTGTCTGACTGAGACTCCATGGACTGTAATCCACCAGTATCCTCTGGCCATGGAATTCTCCTGGCAAGAATAATGGAGTGTGTTGCCATTCCCTTCTCCAGGGGATCTTCTCAAGCCAGGGATCAAAGCCGGGTGTCCTCCATTGCAGGCGGATTCTTTAACGTCTGAGCCACCAGGGAAGCCTGTTAAAAAAAAAGAGTTAAGCTAAGTTAGTTTTATGGGAAAGTTTGGGTTTTGAATTTTTTATACTAATAGTTTAAATGCATTCATTTTAAGTATATTTCAGTGTTTTAAGTCCTATGAAAGAGCTGAAACAATTTTATATGCCTTAGGTTGCATTAAATAAAAACAAGAAAAAGAATACTAACAGAAAAATGAATTCTGAACTTTTAATTCAACAACATCTAAGAATTTTTCAAAATGAAGTAGCTCAGTCATGTCCGACTCTTTGCGATGCCATGGACTGTAGCCTACCACGCTCCTCTGTCCATGAGATTTTCCAGGCAAGAGTACTGGAGTGGATTGCTATTTCCTTCTCCAGAGGATCTTCTCAACCCAGGGATCGATCCCAGGTCTCCCACATTGTAAGCAAGATGCTTTACCATCTGAGCCACCAGGGAAATAGAAACAACATCTAAGATAGCATTAAACCTAAGCTCTTACCTGGTATATGTCACATTGTCTAAGAAGTAACAGCAACTAGAAAATCCAGAGTTCTCACAGCCATTGCAGGAGATCAACACTGTTCAAAGTAATTTCTGATGGTTTGTAGCTAAAAAAGATATTCTAATGTGTAAACAAATTAAATATGCCATACCAAATATCTCTATTTTTTTTCAGGAGAAAAACTATTTAATCAATTACTATCTGCTTTATTAAAGTAAAAGATTTGATTGTTAGCTAATGAGGAATTGTGAGAAGTAAGTTCCCCTGCACACTCGTGAAGCAAAAAGGAAAACCTGTTTTAGCAAAATAAAAATCTGCCACTTCCATCTGATCTTGAGACAGAGATCTTCATCAGTTAAGTAACCATTCAGTTTTCCCTAAAATTTCAGCAAGTGCTCTCAGTGTTTGCACTGTTTGATATTTGCAATTCTTGGCTGAGTTTTGGCACCCAGTTGTCTCCATGTACTTGAATTCATCCCACCATTACCATACTAGTTTATCAACTACGACTACGATTTACCATGTAATAGGTGCTAGTTCTCTGATGATTCTTAATTCTAGATTCTTCTCCACACTATTCCATTGTTTGTATGATTTTTTTCCCCCTTTTCACCAACTTCTTCATCCTCCTCCAATTTCTGTAGGAAATACTTTTCTTTCAGACACATAAATGTTGTCTTCTCCCTTGATGGAAATTCTGCTTATCACTTTTCTCCATCTTTTTTAGGCTGTCTGATAGTCTCATTCTGAACATGACTATTATTTTTCCCAGTACTAGCCTTCACCTTCACAGATATAAAAACCTAATTGTGCACCGAGGTACAAATGAAATCTGAAATTATCAAGTGCGAAATTAGCATTAAAAATCATAAGACAACAAACAATAAGGCTTTTATGTGATTTTTGTAATTGTGTGAAACTAGTTACTCTGGCAATAATTGTTTGTGCTTCATTAACATGCAAAATGGTTTTATAGACTAACCCACACACAAAAGAAACCATTTTTGAGGAGAACTGTGCTTTGTTTAATGTTAGACACTATTATATTTGCTTTCCTAATATAACAGTTCTAATTAGTACC
The DNA here is from genome assembly GCA_006410635.1 of Cephalophus harveyi. Classification (NCBI taxonomy): domain Eukaryota; kingdom Metazoa; phylum Chordata; class Mammalia; order Artiodactyla; family Bovidae; genus Cephalophus; species Cephalophus harveyi. The sequence goes on along the minus strand of SJYT01082011.1, from coordinate 71,846 downwards.
TAGCACTCATCCTGAATTTTTCAGCTTGAACACTTTAAAGGTGACAATTGAGTCACAATTCCATGACACTCTTTGTCAGTACCTGTCAAAATACAGCGAAGCCTTCAGAGTTGTGATCTAAATACTAAAAAAAAAGTTAATAGTCCAGAAACAATATGTCTCTAGGTAATTTTAAAACAAAATTGCACATTAGCCCTTGCTTAAAAACATAATACTGTTACCACATTAAATGCAGCCCTGACAAAACTATGTTTGTCCTAATAATTTCTTAGCATTGTTTCTATCATCTGACCTTTATACATTTGCCTGATCATTTGATTTTACCTCCTTTATGTGGTAGCACAGGTAGATGAATAAAAACATTTTAAATCAACTAAGCTGTACGTGCACTGCTTTCAGAGATGATTAGCTGTTCAACTTAGAAGCATATACTTAGAAGCATGGGAAATATATATATATATATTCAACTGCAGTGAAGAAGTGACTCCATTAGCAAAGACTTTGTGAACCTAATCATTCCGACTTGATTCTAATGTGGGAAGGATGCAGGTCCTTGTTTGGGGCCTGTCTCTAGTTAGAACTTTTGTTGAATTCCATGACCTTCTCTACATGACACTGACTCTAGAAGGCCGTATGACTTTGGAGGACTAAGTTTACTATGGGATGCTGCCATTCATCAGTCCTGATTACCAAAAAAAAATTATCAAACATAAGACATGTTATTTTGGGGGAAATTATGGAAAATTGAAACTGATTTAAACCTTTATGAATGATTAGGTTCATAAGAATTATGGAATCACATTTTTATTTTGGGGGGTGCCAGACTTGTCATTTTACACCAAATATTTGAAGTAGCTTATAAAAACATTCCATATAACTTCCGTTTGTTTAAAATGATGATGAATTTGCTAATTTGCAAAGCTTATCCATTGAATTTGTTATCTTCCTGAATTAAATGAGGTTGACCAGTTGATCAGAAACTTTTGTGGCTTTAGGAAAGCATCTTCTAGAGCATTTTGTTCCTCTTTGCTTCTCATTAAAACTGAACACAAATGGTTTTTATTAATCTCATGATTTTGTTGTTGTTCAGTCACTAAGTCATGTCCAACTCATTGCAGCCCCATGCAGCACACCAGGCTTCCTTGTCCTTTACTATCTCCCGGAGTTTACACAAAGTCATATCCATTGAGTTGGTGATGGCATCAATGTAACTTTAATGGTAGAAAATAAAGTGACTATAATTTTATCCATACAATTGTGAGTCACTTGAATCTTTGATTTCTGGATCACCTATAAGGATTTTTTTTTAAAGATATGATATATGTGAGTCTTAGGACACATCCACTTACTTAGGTCCTGGAAATATTTGAATTTAAGAAGTTTTGAGTAGAATTTCCTGTCTTTAAAAAATAAAAGAATTGCTGATAGCCTTAATATTTTGGATACACATAACTTCTGAAAATTTTATGAATACATAATTTTTGCTACAAAGAACTTAAAATCCACAAATAAAGTGAATTGCTTTCAATGATTGATTTTGGAGGAAAAATTGTGAACAAACATTTTAATGGAATAATGCACACATGAAAATAAAATCCATAGATCAGAAAGTTAGAAGGGTCTTAACCATCCATCTTCTATCCACCTCCCAACTAAGATATAGATTCTATTTTTTTGGATAAAGAATGATTAAGCTTCTGTTTGGGTATGAATTTATTATTTTACACTATAGGATCCTTTCACAGTTTTTACCATAATATGTGGCTTCAATATTCCTCTCCATCCATTTTTCTGCATCTTCTTTAGTTTGTAAATTACTCTCTTAAAAAATTCAAAACTTTTCTCTCTCTGTCTCACTTCTATCTACTCACTCTACCTAGTTTTAATATGAATACTATGTTCACAGTGTGCACAGTGGTGAATTCAGACTGATTCATTAAGTCATGATCTTCACTCTAAAGTAATTTATAGTCATGAATGGAAATAATTGATAAAGAATGATGTCATTCAGTAAACTTGTGAGCAAGGACTTCCCATGTGGCGCCAGTGGTAAAGAACCCATCTGCCAATGCAGGAGACATGAGATGCACATTCAATCCCTGGGTCAGAAGATACCCCTGGAGGAGGGTATGACAACTCACTCCTATATTCCTGCCTGGAGAATCCCATGGACAGAGGAGCCTGGTGGGCTGCAGTCCATGGGGTCGCAAAACAACTGGACACAACTGAAGAGACTAAGCACAACAGTTTTTTAGATGATTTTTTTTAAAGAGAGAGAGACTTGATTTAATGGTAGTGGAAAAGAAAGTCGGGGTACTTTCCTTAAGGAAAAAACAATGATATTTTCTTTCCTTTTTTTTTTTTAAAGTTTTTTTCCCTGAGGACTAAATGATACAAAGACTGAACCAAAACTTCTAGTATACAGAGGATTATGCATTAAGATTTTGAGGCAACAGAAAGAAATGTTAAATATAAGCTATTATATGTATCAGATAATCACTATCAAGCAAGGATCTTATATTGCCAATACTCACATTCCTACAGTGACTAAATCTTGAGTCATGGTAAAATAGACCTAGCTTCATTCCATACAAATCCCAGGGAATTAATTTTTAATTTTAGCAAGAATCTTATGTGTTTCAAAAAGCTCATTAAATGTAATCTAGAATCCTGCATTGACTATGAGAGATTCATCTCAAACTTAGACAGTCGAAGATAATTCTATTTGGGATTTTGACATTTTTTTCACCCTTATTTGCTATCTGACTCTTTCCTCAGTCTAATTTGTCTCACATTGTATTCTCCAGATTTTCCAGAATCCTTAAATGCAAAGAATAGCTACAGTATTATCAGAACATATTTTAAAACAGATGAAAACATGTAGCTACTTCTTTTGGAGTAGATCATTCTTCAATCACTAATAACATCCTCTGTGCTAATTTGGTACCCCAATTCCACCACATGGTGAAATATTCAGAGCAGTTTTTTGATGATAAGGAAGAGGAATCATAGCTAACTAAGTTCTCCTGAATAGCCCACTGACAAATATAATGACATTCAAACACCCTTCTAGTCTTCATTCCACCGATATTCAGACCTCCCCATCAGCTAAACCCAAGCAAAGTGTGTGTTTGGGGAGGGGAGGTGTTTTACAACTGGGCAAATAATCAAAGTAGAGGAATGAATACAACCATCTGTATGGAAATTGGTAAACTGCAAATTGGTCCCCTAACTGGGATTAGGGAGAATACATGTTTTCCCCAGCTCTGCTTCTTTCCCAGAATTTCACATACATCAATAACAATGGCTTTTACTTCCCTCAGCTGAAGATGGAGAGAGAGCTGCTTTAAAGTTGTCAATGTCAGGGAGGGTTTGTCCTGCATAGTTATAAGCCCATTATTTAAAAGAACAAAATGTAGGCTCGTTTCCTACAGTGAATTTAATATTTTTCCTGCTCTATATTATGGTGACAGTGCTGAAAAGGAGAATCAGGAAAAAAATGAACAAAAAAAAAAAAAAAGAATTTTTTTAACTCAAAAAAACCCGCAAACCTTTCTTGCATGATGGCTGTACTGGGATGTTTACCTACCAATATAACCTTTACAAGCACAGTTAGAACCAAAGAATATTTGATAATCTCTCCTTTTATTTTCCAGTTAATACTTTTTATAGGAATCCCTTTTGGGGTCTCCTAGGAGACCAATGTAATATA
>SJYT01082011.1:54176-66944 GCA_006410635.1 Cephalophus harveyi | reverse complement strand
TTCTTTGGAACTCTGCATTCAGGTGCTTATATCTTTCCTTTTCTCCTTTGCTTTTCGCCTCTCTTCTTTTCACAGCTATTTGTAAGGCCTCCCCAGACAGCCATTTTGCTTTTTTGCATTTCTTTTCCATGGGGATGGTCTTGATCCCTGTCTCCCGTACAATGTCACGAACCTCATTCCATAGTTCATCAGGCACTCTATCTATCAGATCTAGGCCCTTAAATCTATTCCTCACTTCCACTGTATAATCATAAGGAATTTGATTTAGGTCATACCTGAATGGTCTAGCAGTTTTCCCTACTTTCTTCAATTTGAGTCTGAATTTGGTAATAAGGAGTTCATGATCTGAGCCACAGTCAGCTCCTGGTCTTGTTTTTGTTGACTGTATAGAGCTTCTCCATCTTTGGCTGCATAGGTTAATATAATAGGTTAATATAATAGGGTATGATGTCAGCACTGACATTTTGTTGTTGTTGTTTAGTTGTTAAGTCATGTCCAACTCTTTGAGACCTCATGTAGCCCCAATACACTACTGTTAAATAATGTTTAAACTTTGAAGAAATAAACCAAAGAAAAGCAAGTAAAAGTAGATGATCTAGTCTGAGTGATTAGATCTCAAATTTATGATTTATGTAAGCATAAAATACGAGTTACAGAATTCTGAGAAGCTCTACAATCTTTGCTAAATTGGAGAATTGAGGAAGAGAACATCATAAAATATGTAAGAATCTACCTGAATGATTAGAATATTTTGTCTATTTTTTAAAAACCTCATGTATATTAATACATTTTTAGTTATTTCTAATCATAAAAATTACACACTCTTTTCATTTAAATCCAAGAAGAAAATTCTTGGAAGTATTTTCAAATTTTACTGGTCTTTTTCCTCTCCCATAAGTATGAATGTAAGAGCTAGCTGATTGGAGACACAAATATGTTGTTATGACATTGTGGGACAATATTAATACCAGTAATTGTACTGGATTGAATAGTAAACTCTTAAGAAGATATGTTCAAATCCTAACACTTCATACCTGTAAGTGAGTCTTATTTGAAGAGAAAAGGGTCTTTACAGAATAATCAAATGAAGTATCTCAAAATGAGATCATCCAGGACCAAGCAAAAGTGAAAGTGAAAGTGAAGTCGCTCAGTCCTGTCCGACTCTTTGCGACCCCATGGGGTGTAGCCTACCAGGCTCCTCCGTCCATGGGATTCTCCAGGCAAGAGTACTGGAGTGGGTTGCCGTTTCCTTCTCTAGGAGATCTTCCCAACCCAGGGATCGAATCCGGGTCTCCCGCATTGCGGGCAGACGCTTTACCATCTGAGCCACCAGGGAAGACAAGTACCTCCGCAATTCAGTGACAAGCAAGTACCTCCCAAATTCAATGACAAGGGTCCATGTAAGAAGAGGAGAGGTTAAAGACAGAGGAGAGAATTCAAGAAAAGCTGAAGGTGGAGATTGGAGCACTGTATCCGCATTCCAACTGACAACAAAGATTGCTGACAGCCTCCAGAATATGCGAGAGAAGGAGATGACAAACTTCTTTCGGAAGCTCCAGAAGAAATCAACCTGCCAACACCTTGTTGTCAGACTTTTCACTTCCAGAACTGTGAGAAAATAAATTTCAGTTGTTTTAAGTTATCAAGTTGGTAGTCATTTTTTTGTGACAGCCGTAGAAAACGAATATACCAATTTTCATAATACTAGCATTCAGGTATTGCACACAGCCTTCCATGTGCAAATTAAAAACAGTCATTTTTCATCATCAGAAGTGTCACAGAAAGCAACAGACTGAATTCATAAATGAAAACAAAATTAACAAAGACATGATAACTCCAACATTGTAATAAACAGCTTAGCATAGAAGAATGGAAAGCAAGCTCGACTTCAGGGAACCTTCTCTGGGGCACCTAACTTCTGATTACTCTATTTGGAAAAAAAAAAAAAAGACATTTTAAGAACAGTTTTAGGTTCACAAGGAAATTGAGCAGAAAGTACAAAGAATTTCCATATATACCATAATCTGCACATACACAGCCTCCCTGTCTATTGACATCAGCATCAGATAGGTAGAGTTTTCACAATGTATTAATCTACAACAACACACCATCATCCTAAGTCCACAGTTAACATTAGGGTTTATTCTTGGTGTTGTGCATTCTATGGATTTAGACAAATGTGTGATGACTGTTGCTGTTGTTTAGTCACTGAGTTGTGTCTGACTTTTTGTGACCCCATGGACTGTAGCCTGTCAGGTTTTTCTGTCCATTGGATTTCACAGGCAAGAATATTGGAGTGGGTTGCCATTTCCTTCTCCAGGTGATCTTCCTGACCCAAGCCTCAAACCCCTGTTTCCTGCATTGTCAGGAAGATTTTTTAATATAGAATAGTTCCATCCCCTAAAAAATCTCTGTATTCCGTCTGTGCATCCCTCCCTCTTATCCCAACTCTTGACAACCACTGATCTTTTGCTCTCTCTATAGTTTTACCTTCTCTAGAATGTTAACATTGGAATCCTATAGGATGCGACCTTTCTGATTGGAGTGCTTCATTTAGAAACACATATGTAAGTTTTCTCTGTGTCTGCTCATGACTTGATAGCATTTATTTTAGCACTGCCTAATAGCGGAGGTGATAGAATTCCAGTCGAGTTATTTCAAATCCTGAAAGATGATGCTGTGAAAGTGCTACACTCAATATGCCAACAAATTTGGAAAACTCAGCAGTGGCCACAGGACTGGAAAAGGTCAGTTTTCATTCCAATCACAAAGAAAGGCAATGCCAAAGAATGCTCAAACTACCGCACAATTACACTCATCTCACACGCTAGTAAAGTAATGCTCAAAATTCTCCAAGCGAGGCTTCAGCAATACGTGAACCATGAACTTCCTGATGTTCAAGCTGGTTTTAGGAAAGGCAGAGGAACCAGAGATCAAATTGCCAACATCTGCTGGATCATGGAAAAAGCAAGAGAGTTCCAGAAAAACATCTATTTCTGCTTTATTGACTATGCCAAAGCCTTTGACTGTGTGGATCACAATAAACTGTGGAAAAATCTGAGACAGATGGGAATACCAGATCACCTGACCTACCTCTTGAGAAATCTTTATGCAGGTCAGGAAGCAACAGTTAGAACTGGACATGGAACAACAGACTGGTTCCAAATAGGAAAAGGACTATGTAAAGGCTGTATATTGTCACCTTCTGATGCTGGGAGGGATTGGGGGCAGGAGGAGAAGGGGACGACCAAGGATGAGATGGCTGGATGGCATCACTGACTCAATGGACGTGAGTCTGAGTGAACTCCGGGAGTTGGTGATAGACAGGGAGGCCTGGCGTGCTGCAGTTCATGGGGTTGCAAAGAGTCGGACGCGACTGAGCGACTGAACTGAACTGAACTGAACTGAACTGAATACTCTCTTGTCTAGATGTATCACAGCTTATTTACCGATTCATCTTGATTGCTTCCAAGTTTGATAAGTATGAATAAAGCTGTTATTAGTCTGTGTGTGTGTTTTTGTGGAGACATAAATTTTTACCTTACTTGTGTAAATACGAAGGAGACAAATTTGCTGGATAGTATGGTAAAAGTATATTTAGTATTATAAAAACTGCAAAATTACCTTCAAAATGGGCTGTATCAGTTTGTATTTCTACCAGCAATGAGTGAGAGTATCTATTGCTCTGCAACCTTGCCAGCATTTGGAATCACCAGTGTTTTGCATTTTGGCCATTTAAAAAGATATGTAGTAGAATTTCATTTTGCTTTAATTTGCAATACCTTAAGACTCTTGAGAGTCCCTTGGGCTGCAAGGAGATCCAACCAGTCCATTCTGAAGGAGATCAGCCCTGGGATTTCTTTGGAAGGAATGATGCTGAAGCTGAAACTCCAGTACTTTGGTCACCTCATGCGAAGAGTTGACTCATTGGAAAAATTCTGATGCTGGGAGGGATTGGGGGCAGGAGAAGAACGGGACGGCAGAGGATGAGATGGCTGGATGGCATCACTGGCTCGATGGACGTGAGTCTGAGTGAACTCTGGGAGTTGGTGATGGACAGGGAGGCCTGGCATGCTGCGATTCATGAGATCGCAAAGAGTCGGACACATCTGAGCGACTGAACTGACTGAGCTGAAGGACAGGTGATGCTGAGCAGATATTCATATGTTTATTTGCCATCTTTTTCTATCTTTTCAATGAGGTGCCTATTTAGGCATTTTGCCTATTTTTAAATAAAGCTATTTGTTTTCTATTGCTGAGTCTTAAAAGCACTTTACACATTATGGATAATAGCTATTTATCACATATGTATTTCCTAAGTATTCACTCTCTTTCTATGGCTTGTCTTCTCATTCTCCTAACACTGTTACTCCAGAACAGAAATTTCTCATTTTAATAAAGCTTAGCTTGTCAATGATTGCTTTCATGGATCATGACTGTGGTGCTGTATCTGAAAAGCCATCCCCAGACCCAAGATTATGTTGTTTTCTCGTATGTTGTCATCAGGAGTTTTGCAGTTTTTTCTGTAATTTTTAGGTCTATGGTTCATTTTGAATTATTTTTTGTGAATGATATAAGGTCTGTGTCTAGATTTATTTCTCTCTCTTTCTCTCTGTTTTGCATATAGATGTCCAGTTGTTCTATCACTCCTTTTTGAAAATGATATTTTTTACTCCATTATAAGTTTCAGGTAGTGTCAGTTTCCCAACTTTTTCTTCATATCTAATATTGTATTGACTATTCTGGATCTTTTGACTCTCCAAATAAACTTTATAATTAGTCAATATCCAAAACATAACTTGCTTGGGTTTTAATTGAGATTGTATTAATATATAGATGAAGTTGGGAAGAATTGGCATTGTGTCAATAGTGAGTCTCCCTACCCATGTGCAAGTAATATCTCTCCTTTTAATTAGTTCTCTTGTGATTTCATTTACCAAAGTTTTGTAGCTTTCCTCATACATATCTTGTACATATTTTGCTAAATTTATACCAAATATTTCTCTTGGCAAGATGTGCTAATATTAATGTGCTTTTAATTTCAAAATCTATGTGTTATTTGTTCATTGCTGGTATATAGGAAAGTGATTGAGTTTCGTATATGAATTTTATTTATCTTTCAACCTGTTAGAGTTGTTTATTAGTTCCAGGAGTTTATTTTTATTAAATCTTTTGAGTTTTCTACATAGATGATCATACTATGTGTGAACAAAATCAACTTTACTTTTTCTTTTCAAACTATGTACCTTTAATTCCCTTTTCTTGATTTAATGCATTAGCTTGGACTTTCAGTTTGATATTGAAAAGGACTGGTGAAAGGTGACATCTTTGTTTTGTTCCTGATCACGGTGGGAAAGCTTTTAATTTCTGGCCATTAATATTTTGTTATCTGAGGCTTTTGGCAGATGATACTTCTCAAGTTAAGTTCCACTCTATTTTTAGTTTTGAGATTTTTATCATAAATTTTTTCAAATCCTCTCGTCTATTGATAGGATCAAATAAATTATCTTCTGAAGTATGTTGATATGATGGCTTACATTATATTGAGTTTTGCATACCTGGGATAAATTCCACTTGGTTGCAGCGCATAATTCTTTTTATACATTGTTAGATTCAATACACTAAGATTTTGTTGAGGATTTTTCCATCTGGGTTCATGAGAGACGTAGGTCTATAGCTTTCTTTTTTTATAATCTCATTTCTAGTTTGGAGTTAGATAATACTGGCTTCTTAGAATGAGTTAGGAGCTACTTTTTTCATTTTAATCTTTGAAAGAGAATGTAGATACTAATGTAACTTTAAGAGTTAGTTCAGTTCATTTCAGTTCAGTTCAGTCACTCAGTTGTGTACAATTCTTTGCGACTCCATGAATCACAGCATGCCAGGCCTCCCTGTCCATCACCAACTCCCGGAGTTTACCCAAACTCATGTCCATCAGATCAGTGATGTGATCCAGCCATCTCATCCTCTGTCGTCCCCTTTTCCTCCTGCCCCCAATCCCTCCCAGCATCAGGGTCTTTTCTAATGAGTCCACTCTTCGCATGAGGTGGCCAACGTATTGCAATTTCAGCTTCAACATCAGTCCTTCCAATGAACACCCAGGACTGATCTCCTTTAGGATGGACTGGTTGGATCTCCTTGCAGTCCAAGGGACTCTCAAGAGTCTTCTCCAACACCACAGTTCAAAAGCATCAATTCTTCAGTGCTCAGCCTTCTTCACAGTCCAACTCTCACATCCATACATGACTACTGGAAAAACCATAGCCTTGACTAGACGGACCTTTGTTGGCAAAGTAATATCTCTGCTTTTTAATATGCTGTCTAGGTTGGTCATAACTTTCCTTCCAAGGAGTAAGCGTCTTTTAATTTCACGGCTGCAATCATCATCTGCAGTGATTTTAAAGCCCCCCAAAACAAAGTAGTTAGTAGGCATCCTAATTTTTTAAGCAGTAAAATGGAATTAAAAACAAAGACAAATATATGAAAATTGTGTAGACATTTATAATACTATTTTCAGTTACAGTATTTCTAATAGCAAAAATTAGGATTTATTTTCAGAAACCACTAATTTGGCTTATGGAAAACTGTGTTCTGTTTCTGAATAACAGCCATCAATTGCAAAGTATAAGTGAAATAAACATATATGATATATTATATCTGTTCTAAAAAAGTAAGGCAAATTTATTTTAATTTGGAGCAATATTACAAAGAAAGCACTAAACTAAGTCTGTTTTGAAAATTCCTCTTGGTTATCTTTAAAAAAATTGTCTAGAGATATACTTACCTTTTAAACAGACTAAGTTTTTATAACTTGAAGTAAGTAGCACTTTGGAACTCTCCATTATGGAAATAATAAACTTTTAAAATTAGATATTATGTCATGCTTACAAAGACTTTCATTAGCCCTTGTTTTTTGAGGCCTAGAGTCAGGTATATTTTTTCAGTGCTATTCTGAATCATTTCAAGCCAATTATTAGTAATAGATTTATAATCTATTTATTTATCTAGCAAAAGCAATGGTTTAGGAATAATAATGATGCATTTTTTTCCCTTGAATAACTATATTAAGTTTCATGGTGAGAGAAATGCCTATTTATGAAACATAAACCAACTGAAAAATAAATAGCAGATATCAATGAGAAGGGTGACCATTTTATAGGTATAGAATTTTAATATTTTTATATTTGAAAATTAGCAACCTGGAAAAAACTAAGTAGAAGACTTAGCAGGTCTCTTCATTTCTTCTCCTTTTGCCACTTAAAAGAAGAGTTATTTATTTATTTTTGGCTATGTCAGTTCTTAGTTGCAGTGTGCAGTTTAGTTGCCCAGTAGCATGTGGGATCTTAGTTTCCTGACTAGGGATTGAACTCATATCCTCTGCATTAGAAGGTTTATTCTTAATCACTGGATGACCAGAGAAAGCCACTCCATTTGTCATTTTAACACCTTGTATAACAGAGTAGTTGGTTTAGGAACAATTGCATTAAATTGTCATTTTCCATATGCCATTACTTAATTGTACACATATGCATGCATGTTACATTCTAGACACTGTGTAATGACATTGCAATTCAGCACTTGGGCATATGGAACTTACATTTGGTAATGGGCTACAAAAAAAATGAAACATATATATATATATAATTTCAAGTAAGGATGATTTTCATGAGAAAATAAAGTTTGGTAAGAATGGGAAAGCTCTAATAGTGTCAGTGGTGGAAGCATTTTTGTCCAACCTATTTTATAAAAAAACAATTTCAAAAGGAGAAATACTCTGATAATGTGAATTTTGAGCAGAAACCAGGGTAAGGTAAGGTTTTGAGTCACAAATTTTCCTTGGAGGGAGGGATGTCTAAATAACACGAATATCCTGAGACTTGGGTCAAAACTACTTGAATATTTTTAAAGAACAGTAAAGTCACAAAGCAGAGCGAGCAAGATAATAAAATCACACAGGCTGAAGAGTAAACGCACCAGATATAAAGCCATGTAAACTGTTGTAAACAGTTTGGTTTTTCCTCTAAGGAATTGGAAAACTATTGCCAGGACAAGAGCAATGTGCTAAATGATCTAATGTATGATTTGAGTGGATAGCACAGTTGTTTTAAAATAAACTCTGGAGAGAGATGAAAAGGAAATAGATCAGCTAGGAAGTGATTTCAATAATCGCTAGACACAGTCTAACTAGAGTGGCAGGGCAGAGTTAGTAAGAATTGGCAGATTCAAGATGCAATTTGACATTAGCATTGGCAGACTCTATTAATGTCTATTTATGAATTAGAAATGAAGTATAAAAGGAAGAGATCAATTAATAATAATTCCAAAGTTTTTCAGTCAAGATATTTAAAATGGAAGTTTTTAGCTTACTTGCTGTGAAGGAGAAAATTGTCAGAAGAATAGAGTTGGGTGTAAAATCAAATTTGAGCTTTGAAGGTGTTCTATTTAAAATGTTGAATAGGAACGTTGGTGTCTGTGTGTGACATTAAATAGAAAGTTCCAGACTGGACATATACATTTGAATGACCAATGTCCAGACGTCATTTAAAACAGTGAATCCGACTAAAATTCCCTAGTAAATGAGTGAGACAAAATAGCATTGGAAGGCTAAGAAATGGAGATCTTAAATGTTTACAGGTTTTGACCCAGATGGAGCCAGATTTTATGGATAAGAAACTAAGTATGCCTATTGTAACATTATTTTTAAACAATCCTTCCTCTTTTAGTCAGGTAAGCCATAACTCACAACAGAAATAATACACTTAACTAGAAAAATTATTGACAGTTGATTGTGAGACAAATCTTTAGTTCAATTTCACTAAATTATGCTTATTAGAAGAAAATAAGGCTTAAAGATGTCCCCCCCAAAACAATAATTTATCACAAAGCCTTTACTTCAAAAATCACAATGTTCCAGAGTACGATTTCTTTTGACCTAGAATTAGTTGAAGAATTGATACAAGAGTCATCATAAATAGAAAAAATGACAGGAACTGATCTCTCTGAGGTCAATAGAGTTTGGATGAGGAAGCTTGAGATTCTATCCAAAGGGCAGAATTCAGACTAAAGGTCTCTTAGTTTGGTCCTCTGTTTGATCTTTTGATCTCTACTTCATGCTTCAATATCATTATCTGAAAGTAAAAGGGAAAGGCCATTTTTTCATTAAAATGTAAGCACTTAAACTTCAGTCTGTCTTCATTTCTCTCTTTCTTTTGTGGTATCAATTTCTCTCACCTGATGCATGGTAGTCCAAATTCTCAAATTGTTAATAATGTGAAGGCAAAGAATTTTCCCCACAAAAACCAAGTCAAACAGTGTACCAGAGTCATTAAAACATTCATGAACTCTGCAGCCAGGTATACTTGCTTCTACCTCTAATTCTGTTTCCATTTAGCTAGGTGACTGCATCAATTGCTTAACTTTTTTTGGTTTTAATAAGTATAACACAAACCAGCAACGCTCAAGTCTTTATTTTACATTCTTTTCTCTGTAATATTAATCCTCTTCTCTAACAGATGTGCACTTTGGAATAACCAGGGAGACACTTATGATTTTGGTACTGAGAAAAATATTTGTACTTTTGGAATACAAATAACCAGGGTGATGCTTATGATTTTGGTACTGAGAAAAACATTTGTACTTTCCTACATATTAGCCTGGAGAAGGAAATGGCAACCCACTCCAGTGTTCTTGCCTGGAGAATCCCAGGGACGGGGGAGCCTGGTGGGCTGCCGTCTATGGGGTCGCACAGAGTCGGACACGACTGAAGTGACTTAGCAGCAGCACATATTAGCCTATTCATCGGTGATTTTTATAGCAGCCACTTAACGCTAGTCTCCTGTTCAGTTTGCAAATGAATGTTGCTGTCTGAACTTCTTGTATAAATTGAGAGCTTGCAAGTTACTCTTCCCAGATAAAAACCAACCTGCCAATGTAGGGGATATAAGAGACATGCATTTGATCCCTGGATCAGGAAGATTCCTGGGAGGAGGACACCACAACCTACTCTGGTATTCTTGCCTGGAGAATCCCCATGGACAAAGGAGCCTGTTAGACTACAGTCCATAGGGTCGCAGACAGTCAGTCACAGCTCAAGCAACTTAACATTTAGCATGTTCAAGTTACTCTAACAGTCTAGCCACAATGGGTGACTTACTCCTTTTGTGTATTCAGAAAGGACTAAGGACCTCATTTGTTGTCCAACCTAGAATACTGAAATAGAGTAGTGGAAGCGGAGAGGCGGGAAGGCAGAAATGAGAAAACACTGATATCAAATGGAAGGATTATATGGATAGAAAATAATTAGTGACACTCAACTAAAAGAAGAGGGGTTTAATATTGCTCTGAATTGTACCTCTCTTGCCTGGAGAATCCCAGGGACAGGGAGCCTGGTGGGCTGCCGTCTATGGGGTCGCACAGAGTGGAACACGACTGAGGCAACTTAGCAGCAGCAGCAGCATGCAAAGAAAAGCTATATATAGTTTATCTCACACAGGGAAGCAGACAGGTAGACTAGAGAGGCTGGAGATAGAATATAATAGCTGATGGACACTAAGTCCAAATTTTCAACCAGCAAAAAGACAAAATAGCATCAGTGGGTGAATGACCAAGGTATTCCACAACAATTACTGGGGAAGAAGTGAATAAAAGAAATAACATCACAGTCCCGGTGGTGGTAGCTGCTCAAAGACTCAGACAGACATGATGTTGCTTAGGTAAACAATTTATCCAGGTTCTTTTTAAAATTTTTCTAAAGTTTTTTTGATGTTTACCATTTGCAAAGTCTTTGTTAAATTAGTTGCAATTTTGCTTCTGTTTCATGATTTAGTTTTTTGGCTGCAAAGCATGTGGGATCTTAGCTCCCTGACCAGGGGTTGAACCCATATCCCTCACAGTGCAAGAAGTCTTAACCACTGGACCACTTGGTCTCTTTCCAGGTCTTTTGACAAAGGACTTCTGCATCTTCTTAGCGGTGAAATGAAAACTTCATTAGCTTAACACATTATTTTCAAGAACCTGCTATATGTCAGCAATGTCTTTCAAAACCTTTTATTAATATCATGCCATCCTTCCTGTCCCTCCAGCTTTCTTGCTTATATTTTGTATCCCAAAGTTTTAAATTACTTCCAATTCCTGGAAAATTCCTTAATATCTAGTCTTATTATCTTGCATTCCTCTCTCCAAAATATTTCAGCCTTACCCTAGTATATCAACTGGAAGGCTGTCTCCCTGCAGAAACCTCCCCTGACTTTACCAGGATGACTCCATCTGTCATCCTCCTGCCACCTGTTCATTTCACACAATGAACATCCTTGTGAATCTACAGTTTTATTATATCATGATTGCTTGCATGTTTCTTTTCAGTAGAATTTAGGCAAATGTATGCAGCCCCATCTTCTTCAATGCCTCTCTCTCCTCTTTCTAATCTCAGACCTAGCACTGTGCCTGATACAGTTAGTTTTGTCAAATGAAGAAGGAACCAGAGATGGTCACCAATAGCAGGACTGGGGGCAATTTTGGGGAACATAATAAATAATCAGTTTTATATGGACTATCATGGAGAAGGAAATGGCA
The DNA here is from genome assembly GCA_006410635.1 of Cephalophus harveyi. Classification (NCBI taxonomy): domain Eukaryota; kingdom Metazoa; phylum Chordata; class Mammalia; order Artiodactyla; family Bovidae; genus Cephalophus; species Cephalophus harveyi. Next base: position 55,373 of record SJYT01082011.1, on the reverse strand, counting down.
ACCCACTCCAGTGTTCTTGCCTGGAGAATCCCAGGGACGGCAGAGCCCAATGGGCTGCCGTCTGTGGGGTCGCACAGAGTCGGACACGACTGAAGCGACTTAGCAGCAGCAGCAGCAGCATGGGCTATCATGGGGTACATAGTAATTGTTACAGGTAACTCATGTCTCACCCGAGGCTCAGTGGGGCTCAGTTGGTGAAGAATCTGCCTGCAATGCAGGAGACTCAGGTTCAATCCCTGGATTGGGAAGATCCCCTGGAGAAGGAATACTCTAGTATTATTTTCTGGAGAATTCCATGGACAGAGGAGCCCACAAGGCTACAGTCCACAGGGTTACAGAGCTGGACACAACTGAGTGACTAACACTTTCACCTTTACTTTCTTCATGTCTTTCCTTATAACCTAACCCTAAAACTGTCTGAAATCTTCTGGTGGCCGTGAATATCTACCAAAATATAACTCAATATGAAAATCAAAATACAATGTAATGCATTCCACTAATGCATTCAATAAATACCTTTTGACTGATCCGTTGAACAATTGAAGGATGAATGAATTCATTTTTCCATAGACCAAAACAAACAGATGACTTTTATATTCCTTTTCCATTCTGAATTTAAATTGTGGCTCTTACAGTCACATAACTACCAAAATGGTTTTAAACATGCAATCCTGTTAATCTAGACTACTTTTTTTACAAATGGTTTTTTAAAAAATTATCCCTCATTTGTTGATGAGGAAAAATAACATTTTCTGTGAAATGGTCTATTCATGACTTTCTATAGAAGATTCTACCTGAACTCTTTATTTTAATCTCCTTTTCTCTTTCTCTCTGGGGAGACATTCTTCTAAAAGACCTACTTTTCTTCAAGAGAAACAATTACATTTAACAAAAGACAAGGACTAATGTTATTATTATGTATATTCTGGTGCATTGACTACTGGAAAATCATAGTAGATAAATTTATAAACATTGCTATTTTGCACTGTAGGAAACTTGCAGTTTGGTCAAGATCCACATTTAATTCCTGTCCTTATATTCAGATCTCAGTTGTATTTTCTCCTTGGCATCTTTAAAAGCTGTTGTATACAAAAGAATTCTATTAATAATGAATCAGTCTGCCTTTATATCTCACTGTGAGCCCCAAATTGCTTTAGATAAGTAAAGAGATAGGTAGCACCATTGATAAATAAAAAA
>SJYT01082011.1:30973-43475 GCA_006410635.1 Cephalophus harveyi | reverse complement strand
GTCCAACTCTCACATCCATACATGACCACTGGAAAAACCATAGCCTTGACTAGATGGACCTTTTTTGGTAAAATAATGTCTCTGCTTTTTAATATTCTATCTAGGTTGGTCATAACTTTCCTTCCAAGGAGTAAGTGTCTTTTAATTTCATGGCTGCAATCACCATCTGCAGTGATTTTGGAGCCCCCCCAAAAAAGTCTGGCACTGTTTCCACTGTTTCCCCATCTATTTCCCATGAAGTGATGGAACCAGGTGCCATGATCTTCGTTTTCTGAATGTTGAGCTAAAGCCAACTTTTTCGCTCTCCTCTTTCAATTTCATCAAGAGGCTCCTTAGTTTCTCTTCACTTTCTGCAATAAGGGTGGTGTCATCTGCATATCTGAGGTTATGCAATATTGTTGCATAAAAAAAATACAGCATTGGACTTTACTTCCATTACCAGTCACCTGCACAACTGGGTGTTGTTTTTGCTTTGGCTCTATCTGTTCATTTCTAGAGTTACTTCTCCACTGATCTCCTGTAGCATTTTGGGCGTCTACTGACTGGGGAGTTCATCTTCAGTGTCATATCTTTTTGGCTTTTCATACTGTTCATGAGATTCTCAAGGCAAGGATACTGAAGTGGTTTGTCATTCCCTTCTCCTGTGGATCAGGTTTTGACAGAACTCTCCACCAGGATGTGTCCATCTTGGGTGGATGTACACAGCACAGCTCAGAGTTTCATTGAGTGAGACAAGGCTGTGATCCATGTGATCAGTTTGTTTAGTTTTCTGTGATTGTGGTTTTCATTCTGTTGGCCCTCTGATGGATAAGGGTAAGAGACTTATTGAAGCTTCCTTATGGGAGAGACTGACTGTGTGGGAAACTGGGTCTTGTTCTAGAGGGTGGGGCTATGCTCAGCACATCTTTAATCCCATTTTCTATTGATTGGCTGGGCTGTGTTCCCTCCCTGATGTTTGGCCTGAGGTCAAACTGTGGTAGGGTATAGGTGGTAATGGTGACCTCCTTCAAAAAGACTTATGCACATACTGTTTTATTTAGTGGCTCTGACCCCACAGACAGCCGCTGTCAACCCATGCCTCTGCCAGAGACTCCTGGAGCCTCACAGGCAAGTCTAGCTCAGTCTCTTGTGGGGACACTTCCAAAATCAAATCCCTCGGGGTTCTCAGTCCCTTTGCTGGATCCCCAGGTTGGGAAATATATTATGGGTCCTCAAACTTTCTTAACAGTGTGAGAATTTCTTTTGCATAATTGTTCTGCAGTTTGTGAGTCATCTGCTCCGTGACTCTATGGTGGGGCTAATAGCAAGATGAGAGCTTAGTTTATATTTATTTGATGAGAGTTTAGCTTATATTTAAAGCTAAATGTTTTTTCAAAACATTTAGTATTTCCTTTAATATTAAAGTCATCATTTTTGTGTAATGTTTCACACTTCTCAGTGTTAAAAGGAATCTCATAATGACTCTATTCAGATTAAAAGCCCACAAAATTTTGACAACTCGTGTATTATAATGTAATTATACTTGCTTTTCTGTGTCTTGTGTCAAGTGGATTGCTTTTTTATGGATTTAATGCTATAGGATTACAGAGTTGTTTTAGCACTGCCCTGTTATCAACCACATACATAAATTTGCCTAAATCTTACAGAATAAAAGAATATTGCAACAAATTGAGAGAGTAGCATTGAAACACATACATTGCCATATGAAAAATTAGATAGCTAGTGGAAATTTGCAGTATGGTGCAGAGAGCTCAAATCCTGTGCTCTGTGACAACCTAGAAGGGTCAGATGGGGTGGGATGTGGCAGGGAAGTTCAAGAAGAAAGGGACATATGTATACCTATGGCTGACTCATGTTGATATATGGTAGAAACCAATATAATATTGTAAAGCAATTATCCTCAATTTAAAAATAAATAAAAAGAATATATACATTATTATTTCTAAGCAAGCAGTGCATTGAATGAACTTGAAAGAATACTTGAAAAACTCTCCCTTTGTCTTTAAGAAAGTGTGAAGATTCCAAGCTTCAGAGAAGCTGGAACTTAGATATAAATAAAGTAATACCAATGACATATTATTGAACTTTAACACTTCATTATCATACATTTGTAAGGAAAAGGTTACAATAACATCAACAAAGGTTACAACATCAGAACTGGTCCAAAATTTGAAAGTATATTGGAAGCTGATAATCTCACACTGTTAAAATTTGTATTCTTTAGGCCTCTAGAGGAGAATCTGAACATAGCTTGCAGAGAGGTTGAGAAATGTGTACTCACTCTGCCTGCAGATTCTACACACAAAACTAAAGGTCTTTAGTTCACTGATTCATTCTCACCAGAATGTAGTTTAGCTAATATCTGTGGTTTCTCAAATATCCCCATGGGTGCTTTACCTCTCACCTAAGCAGCAAATTAAAATTGCCCTTCTATCTACATGCAAATATATACATGATATATTTTATAAATAATCTCATATCTATGCAAATTTATGTCATCTATTATCTATTAATATCTGTATAATCTACTACCTTTCCAGCAACTTAAAATTTCAGAAATGTTTCCACTAGATGCTAAACCGACTGATCTATTGTTTAATCATTCTTTACATCTGCAATGTGCAGAAGCCCATAAATGGCTTCCTATTGCTCTTAAAATGAAATTCGAGCTTCTCATTGTAGTCTCCAAAACCCTGGATGATCAGACCTGTTTCTCAGAACTCTACTAATATTACTCTTCCTTTGGTCACCAGTGGCATACTGGGCACCTACCGACCTGGGGAGTTCATCTTTCAGTGTCCTATCTTTTTGCCTTTTCATACTGTTCGTGGGGTTCTCAAGGCAAGAATACTGAAGTGGTTTGCCATTCCCTTCTCCACTGGACCACATTCCGTCAGACCTGTCTACCATGGGTCCATCTGGAGTGGCCCCACATGGCATGGCATAATTTCCTTGAGTTAGACAAGGCTGTGGTACGTGTGATCTGATTGGCTAGTTGTCTGGATTATAGTTTCATTCTGTCTGCCCACCCTCTGATGTCCTCTCTCAGCTCCTACCATCTTACTTGGGTTTCTCCTACCTTGGGCGTGGGGTATCTCTTCACAGCTGCCCTAGCAAAGTGCAGCTGCTGCTTCTTACCTTGGAGTGGGATATCTCCTCACTGCAGCCACTCCTGAGCTTGGACATGGGGTATCTCCTCTCTGCCACTCCTGTGTGGATCCAGCATCCGCTGGATCATTGAAAAAGCAACAGAGTTCCAGAAAAACATCTATTTCTGCCTAATTGACTATGCCAAAGCCTTTGACTGTGTGGATCATAATGAACTCTGGAAAATTCTGAAAGAGATGGGAATACCAGACCACCTGACCTGCCTCTTGAGAAACCTGTATGCAGGTCAGGAAGCAACAGTTAGAACTGGACATGGAACAACAGACTGGTTCTGAATAGGAAAGGGAGAATGTCAAGGCTGTATATTGTCACCCTGCTTATTTAACTTATATACAGAGTACATTATGAGAAATGCTGGGCTGGAGGAAGCACAAGCTGGAATCAAGATTGGTGGAAGAAATATCAATAACCTCAGATATGCAGATGACACCACCCTTATGGCAGAAAGTGAATAGGAACTAAAGAGCCTTTTGATGAAAGTGAAAGAGGAGACTAAAAAAGTTGGCTTAAAGCTCAACATTCAGAAAATGAAGATTATGGCATCCGATCTCATCACTTCATGGCAAATAGATGGGGAAACAGTGGCTAACTTTATTTTTTGGGGCTCCAAAATCACTGCAGATGGTGACTGCAGCCATGAAATTAAAAGACGCTTACTCCTTGGAAGGAAAGTTATGACCAATCTAGACAGCATATTAAAAAGCAGAGACATTACTTTGGCAACAAAGGTCTGTCTAGTCAAAGATATGGCTTTTCCCGTAGTCGTGTATGGATGTGAGAGTTGGACTATATGGAAAGCTGAGCACTGAAAAATTGATGCTTTTGAATTGTGGTGTTGGAGAAGACTCTTGAGAGTCCCTAGAACTGCAAGGAGATCCAACCAATCCATCCTAAAGGAGATCAGTCCTGGGTGTTCATTGGAAGGACTGATGTTGAAGCTGAAATTCTCAATACTTTGGCCACCTGATGCAAAGAGCTGACTCATTTGAAAAGACCCTGATGATGGGAAATATTGAGGGCAGGAGGAGAAGGGATTGACAGAGGTTGGATGGCATCACGGACTCAATGGACATGAGTTTGGGTAAACCCCTGGAGTTGGTGATGGACAGGGAGACCTGGCATGCTGCAGTTCATGAGGTCACAAAGAGTCAGATGCGACTGAGTGATTGAACTGAACTGAAATTTGGTCACCAAACTCTAGACACTTGCACTTCTTTTTGTTTTGTTAGACATTTCAAGCACTTTTTTTTTTTTTTTTGTCTTCTAGCCCTTAAATGTGGCTCAGCTGGTAAAGAATCCACCTGCAATACAGGAAACCTGGGCTTGATCCCTGGGTTGGGAAGATCTCTGGAGAAGGTAAAGGCTACCCACTTCAGTATTCTGGCCTGGAAAATTTAGTCCATGGGGTCACAAAGAATTGGACACGACTGAGCAACCTTTACTTAACTTCAGCCCTTAAATATGTTCCTCTATCTTGTGAAAACTCTCTTTGCCACTGTTTAATATATTGGAACTTTCTCATTCAAATACTGCATCCTCAATGATGTCTTTCCTGCCCGTCAGACAATTCAGTCAGTTCAATTCAGTTCAGTTCAGTCATTCAGTTTTGTCCAACTCTTTGTGACCCCATGAATTGCAGCATGCCAGGCCTCCCTCTCCATCACCAACTCCTGCTTCCTCTTCACTGTCTACCATAAGGATGGTGTCATCTGCATATCTGAGGTTATTGATATTTCTGCCAGAAATCTTGATTCCAGCTTGTGTTTCTTCCAGTCCAGCCTTTCTCATGATGTACTCTTCATATAAATTAAATAAGCAGGGTGACAATATACAGCCTTGGCGTACTCCTTTTCCTATTTGGAACCAGTCTGTTGTTCCATGTCCAGTTCTAACTGTTGCTTCCTGACCTGCATAAAGATTTCTCAAGAGGCAGGTGAGGTGGTCTGGTATTCCTGTCTCTTGAAGAATTTTCACAGTTTATTATGATCCACACAGTCAAAGGCTTTGGTATAGTCAATAAAGCAGAAATAAATGTTTTTCTGGAACTCTTTTGTTTTTTTGATGATCTGGCGGATGCTGGCAATTTGACCTCTCGTTCCTCTGCCTTTANCTGGGGAGTTTCCATGTACCTTTCACCCAGCTTCCCCTGTAATCATTTTACACAATCATGATTCGACTCTAAAAACCACGAAACTAATATTACTGTTATCTAATTTATAGATTTCCAGAAAATTTGCCACTTTTCTCACAAGTGTCCTTTTTTCTGCTCCAGGATCCCACTTTTTTTTTTTTTTTTTAGATACAATGTCACCTCAATCTTTTTTTCTTTTTTCCTTCAAAGCTTTGGTTTCTTATTTTGTAGAATGTCCCTCTCTTTAGATGTGTATAAGAGACAGGTTCACGGTTCACGTATTGCTGAAGGCTGGCTTGGAGAATTTTGAGCATTACTTTACTAGCATGTGAGATGAGTGCAATTGTGCAGTAGTTTGAGTATTCTTTGGCATTGCCTTTCTTTGGGATTGGAATGAAAACTGACCTTTTCCAGTCCTGTGGCCACTGCTGAGTTTTCCAAATTTGTTGGCATATTGAGTGTAGCACTTTCACAGCATCATCTTTCAGGATTTGAAAGGGCTCAACTGGAATTCTATCACCTCCACTAGCTTTGTTCATAGTGATGCTATCTAAGGCTCATTGGACTTCACATTCCAAGATATCTGGCTCTAGGTGTGTGATCACACCATCATGATTATCGTGGTCATGAACATCTTTTTTGTACAGTCCTTCTGTGTATTCTTGCCACCTCTTCTTAATATCTTCTGCTTCTGTTAGGTCCATACCATTTCTGTCCTTTATGGAGCCCATCTTTGCATGAAATGTTCCTTCGATATCTCTAATTTTCTTGAAGAGATCTCTAGTCTTTCCCATTCTGTTGTTTTCCTCTATTTGTTTGCATTGATTGCTGAGGATGGCTGTCTTATTTCTTCTTGCTATTAGTCACTATCATATCATGTTTACTTTTTACAATAGAATTGTTACCATTTGCAATTAATGTAATCACTCATTTCCTTGTTGATATATTTTTTAATTCCCTGTGGTGGTTAGTCATATGTGTGTCAGTTTTACAGGGGCATAGGATGCTCAGATATTTGTATAAACATTATATCTGAGCATGTATACAAGGATGTTTTAGGAAGAAATTAACATTTGAATTGTTATGCTGAGCAAAGTAGATATCCCTCTCTAGAGATCCAATATCCTGAATAGAATTTAAAACTGACTGAAAGAATAATTCTGTCTTTCTGCCAGTCTTTCAGTTGGGACATCAGTCTTTCCTGCTTTTGGATTTGGATTGTGACTGGAAATTACAGACACCATTGGCTCTCCTGGATCTCTAGCTTGTTGACTACAGATCTTGAGTTTTTCAGGCTTCATACTCATGCAATATCTCTACATGTACTTGCACACAGAATCAATAACATATATAGTTGACCATTGACCAACACCAGGTTTGAATTACTCTGGGTCTACTTTATACATAGATTATATTCAATAAACACATAACCATAGTTTTACATAATCTGAGGGTTGAATCCTGTAGATGCTGAAATTTCAAAGTGGCAGCACCAATCTACATTCTCACCAACAGTGTGTGAAACTTCCCTTTATCCCACATGCTCACCAACACTAGTTATTTGATGATAGCCATTTTAGCAGGAGTCTTCTAAACATTCCAAAGGAACTTCCCTATACCTCAGATAGTAAAGAATCTGCCTGCAATTCAGGAGACTTTGGCTCAATCCCTGGGTCAGAAAGATCCTCTGAAGAAGGAAATGGCAATCCACTCCAGTATTCTTGCCTGGAGAATTTCATGGACAGAGGAGCCTGGTGGGCTACAGTCCATGGGGTCACAAAGTGTCGGACATGACTAAGTGACTAACACAACACACACACACACATTCTAACAGGTGTGAGATGATACTTCATTTTGGTTTTGTCTTGTGTCTTCCTGATGATTATGGATGTTGGGCATCTCTTAATGTCTATGTCTTCTTTGGAAAAATTTTATTCAGGTCTTCAGCCCATTTTAAAATCAGGTTGCTTGTTTTATTGCTAATGGGGTACGTGTGTGCATGTGGTCAGTCATGTCTGACTGTGACTCCATGGACTGTATCCCATGAGGCTCCTCTGTCCATGGAGTTTTCTAGGCAAGAATACTGGAATGAGTTCACATTTCCTAGTCCAGTGGATCTTGCCAACCCAGGGATCGAACATGTGTTTCTTGTGTCTCTTTATCAGTGTGCCACATGGGAAGCTCACTGGGGTATGAGTTCTTTATATATTTTTGAATATTAACTCCTTATTGGAGATACCACTTGCAAATATCTTCTTTCATTCAGTAGGTTGCCTTTTCATTTTATTGATGACTTCCTCTGTGCAAATGCTTTTAAGTGTGACTAGGTAGCATATTAGAAAGCAGAGACGTTACTTTGCCGACTAAGGTCCATCTAGTCAAGGCTATGGTTTTTCCAGTTGTCGTGTATGGATGTGAGAGTTGGATTGTGAAGAAAGCTGAGCGCTGAAGAATTGATGCTTTTTAACTGTGGTGTCAGGGAAGACTCTTGAGAGTCTCTTAGACTGCAAGGAGATCCAAACAGTCCAGTCTAAAGGAGATCAGTCCTGGATGTTCATTGGAAGGACTGATGCTAAAGCTGAAACTCTAATACTTTGGCCACCTCATGTGAAAAGTTGACTCATTGGAAAAGACTCTGATGCTGAGAGTGATTGGGGGCAGGAGGAGAAGGGGATGAGAGGATGAGATGGCTGGATGGCATCACTGACTCGATGGATGTGAATCTGAGTGAACTCTGGGAGTTGGTGATAGACAGGGAGGTCTGGCATGCTGCGATTCATGGGGTCGCAAAGAGTTGGACACGACTGAGTGACTGAACTGAACTGAGGTCTCATTTTTTTATGTTTGTTTTTGTTTCCCTTGCCTGAGTAATTAGATCCAAAAATGCTAATGACTTAAGCCAAAGGGTGTATTTCCTATGTTTTCTTTCAGTAGTTTTATGTTTTCTAGTTTTATATTTAGGTTTTTAATCTATTTTGAGTTTATTTTATATACATTGTGATAAAATGTTCTAATCTCATTATTTTATGGACAACTGTCCAATTTTCCAATACCACTCTTAAAGAGAATGCCTTTTCCCCATTTATTATATATTTGCCTCCTTTGTCACAGATTAATAGACCATATGTGTGTGGATATATCTCTGTGCCCTCTATTCTTTTCCACTGATCTGTTTTTGAGTCAGTATCATACTGTTTTTATTACTATAGCTTTGTAATATAGTCTGAAGTCAGCCAGTTTGATATCACAAGTTGTTTGTTTGTTTGTTTGTTTCAAGATTGCATTGGCAATTTAGGGTAATTTGTAGCTCTACGAGAGCAAGGAGATCAATCCAGTCAATCCTAAGGGAAATTAACCCTGGATATTCATAGGAAAGACTGATGCTGAAGCTGAAGCTCCAATACTTTGGCCACGTGATGTGAAGAGCTGACTCATTGGAAAATATCCTGATGCTGGGAAAGATTGAGGGAAAGAGGAGAAGGGGGAGACAGAGGATGAGATGTTGGATGACATCATTGACTCAATGAACATGAGTTTGAACAAACTCAGAGAGATAATGAAGGACAAGGAAGCCTAGTGTGCTGTAGTTCATGGGGTCACAAAGAATAGGACATGACTTAGCAACTGAACAACAACGGCAACAGCATACAAATCTCAGTATTATTTGTTCTAATTCTGCCAAAAAAAAAAAAAGGACTGTAGCCTTCCAGCCTCTTCTGTCCATGGAATTCTCCAGGCAAGCATACTGGAGTGAGTTGCCATGACTACCTTCAGGAAATCTTCTTATAGGTCTCTTATATCAAACCCAGGTCTCTCATATCTTCTATATTGGCAGGCCTGCAATGAAGGAGACCCAAGTTTGTCTCCTGCGTTGGGAAGATCTGCTGGGGAAGGGATAGCCTACCCACTCCAGTATTCTTGGACTTCCCCTTTTGGCTCAACTGGTAAAGAATCTGCCTGCAATGAGGAGACCTTGGTTTGAATTCTGGTTTGAAAGATCTCCTGGAGAAGGGAAAGGCTACCCAATCCAATATTCTGGCCTAGAGAAATCCATGGGGTCGCAAAGAGTCAGAGACAACTGAGAAACTTTCACTTCCACTTTCTTTATCACTAGGACCACCTGGGAAACTTTAGATAATATTGATACTTGCAATCTATGAATATAGAATAGCTTTCCATTTATTTGTACTATCTTCAGTTACATTCATCGATATAGTTTTCAGATTATAGGTATTTTATTTATTAAGTTTGCTCCTACATTTTTTATTCTTCTTAAAGCAATTACAAATAAGATTGTTTCTTGCTGTATCTTTTTGAAGGTTCATTTTTAGTATATATAAATGCAACAGTTCTCTGTATATTAATCTTGTGTCCTTCAAATATACTAAATTTATCTATTAGCTTGAATAGATTTTTGGTTGTGACTGTATGGTTTCTACATATAGTACCCTATCATTGATAAATAAGAAGTTTTAGTTTTCTCTTCCTGTTTGGATGCCTTTTATTTATTTCTGTCTTCTTCTTCTTCATTTTTTTTTTTTTTTGGTATAATTACTGTGGATAGGACTTTCAGTTAAATAGAAGTGGCAGAGTGGGCATTTTTGTCTTGCTCCTGCTTTTAGAGGAAAAACTTTCAACTTTTGGCCATTGAATATGATGCTACCTTTGGGTTTATCATAAATGGTCATTATGCTGAAATACGTTTTCACCATTTCAACTATTCTGAGAGTTTTTTAAACATGAATGGGTGCTCAATTTTGTTGATTTTTATCCATCATTTTGTTACTGTCGTCTATCACATTTGTTGATTTACAGATTTGGAATCATGTTGGATTAAGTCTCGCATGGTCATGATGTATGATTCTTTTTGTATATTGTTGAATTAGATTTTCTAATACTTGCTGAGGCTTTTTGCATTTATATTTATAAAAAATACTGGCCTGCAATTTTCCCTTTTTGTAGTGTCCTTGTCTGATTTGTGTATCACAGTAATGATGTCCTCATAGGGTGAATTTGGGAGTGTTCCATCATCTTCAATATTTTGGGGAATGATTTGAGAAAGATAGGCATTAACTCTTCTTTTAAAATTTGGTAGAATTCCCCTGTGAAACAATCTAGTCCTGGATTTTGTTTGTTTGAAGATTTTTTTCTAATTATTGATTCAATTTCAATACTAGCAATCAGTCTGTTCAGAGTATCCATTTATTTCTGATTTACTCTTTTTGTTTTAGGAATTTATCCATCTCTTCTGGGTTGCTCAATTTGTTGGAATATTCCTGTTTGTCATGTTCTCTTATGATTATTGTACTCCTGTGCTATTGTTTGCAGTTTCTCCTTTCATTTCTTGCTTTGTTTATTTGTGCCTTTTCCTTTTTTTTTTGCTTTATGAGTCTGACTAAAGGATTGTCAATTTTGTTTATCTTTTCACAAAACCAGCTCTTGGTTATATTAATCTTTTTTATTGTTTGTATCATCTCTATTTTATTTATTTCCTGTCTGAACTTTATGATTTCCTTCTGCTGACTGTGGGCTTTGCCCATTCTTTTTTCCTAATTCCTTTAGATGGTAGGTTAGGCTGTTTATTTGAATTTTTTTTATTTATTGAAGTAAGCCTGCAATGCCAAAATTTCCCTCTTAGAACTGTTTTTGTTGCATCTCATAGATTTTGAAAAGTTGTGTTTGTACTTTAATTTGTTTCAATATGTTTTCTGATTTCCTCTTTGCTTTATTCATAGACCCATTGGCTTTTAAGTAACATGTTGTTTAGTCTCCACATGTTTATGTGGTCTTAACTGAGTTGATTTTCTTCCCTTCCTACTAGATTCTGTGTTGTTCCTTCTTTACAACCTCAGTTGTCAAAGAGCCATTCTGCAAGACTTTAGGTCAATTTTAGAGAAAGTTGTTCTATATACATTTGTAATTTGAATGTGCTTGTGAGGGGAAAGGAGTTCAATGTCTTCCTACTCCACCATTTTGATCCCTATTTTATCTCCTTTACATTTTTTTGTATGTACCTGAACTCACAGAAATAAATTGGTAAGTTCTGAGTCAATATTTAAAATATTTATTAAGATTTTATTTTTCTGGTCTATATAAGCAACTTGTGGTGATTAGCACTATGTTCAAATTTTACTATTCCTAAACTTTACTACTTTTTCCCTATGGAAATTCTCCATTTCCACTGAATGGATAAATCTACCGAAGAACATATTGAACATCAAAATGTTTTACAATCTTGATTCCAGGATAGGAAATTCTACTTCACTTTTCTCTGCTACAGTAAGGGTTCAGGACTAGCATAGACATTTAATGTATACGCTCCATGATGTCTATTGTATTCTATATAACAACCAAATGTAATGTTTTGTAAAAAGAAGCTTCTTATTCCTTGGGTCTTTGATTATATGATAATTTCAACTTAAAAAATTCTATTGATTCTGTTAGAATATGGCAAATACACTCCCTTAAATAGTGTTAGTTAGTCATGTCTGACCCTTTGCAACCCATGGACTGTAGCCCAGCAGGCTCCTCTGTTCATGGGATTTTCCAGGCAAGAATACTGGAATGGGTTGCCATTTCCTCCTCCAGGGAATCTTCCCAACCCAGGGATCAAACTAGTGTCTCCTGTGTCTCCTGCATTGCAGCTGGATTCTTTACTTGCTAAGCCATCTGGGAAGCCCCCTTAAGTGGACTATAAGCTTTATGAGAAAAAAAACTTTTATGTCTTATTCGCCATTGACTTCTCAGTGCCTAGAATAATGTCCAGCACTTAGTTGCTCTTCAGTAAAGTGCTGCTAACTAAATGAATATTGTTTGACTATTGTATTACTATTTTGAGAGGGATCATGATTTCAAGGCAAGAGCAGTTTTTAACTGTGTAACATAATGAATAATGAGTTATTTATAATAGTCATTTGCTTTCTCAAACTCTCAATATTTTCATCTTTAAAACACTAATGCTATTTATTTCATTTCATTTTATAAGGTAGCTTTAAACATCTATGGTGTTACTCATCATAAGTAAATGTAAAAATTAAAGAAAAGAAATAAAACATGCAATCTAGGAAGAGGTAAAATGAAGATAAATTTGAAAGATTCTAAGTTTAGTAACTACTTCAGTTCAGTTCAGTTGCTCAGTCGTGTCCGACTCTTTGTGACCCCATGAATCAAAGCACGCCAGGCCTCCCTGTCCATCACCATCTC
>SJYT01082011.1:1240-29041 GCA_006410635.1 Cephalophus harveyi | reverse complement strand
TTTTTTTTTTTTTTTTTGTATAAATGTTATAAACAAGAAAAAGGCCCAGTCTGTTTGGAGTAATTATGGGAATACACATTTAAAACTAACAACATTAAAATCAACTAGCAATCTATAAAGAATTTATAGCTGCATTTAACATAATAGATTTTTTTAGTCTTCCAAAACTGTTCCTTTATTGGATTACTTTTGGATAAAGCTGTTAGAAAAAATAATCCAAATTAAATTTTATATTAAAGACAAATGTCTCAACTATTTTTAATTGCTTTTATTATGGGTAAAATAAAACTTTGGTGTACTTTGAAAGGACATTGAAGGTTATTAGAAAAGAGTTACCACTGTGAACAAGACAACTTTAAGCTGAGCTTCTTCTTTAAAAAATCCCATGAAATTCTTTCTTTGAAATAATGAAAATTACTTTGCGGTTGTGCAAAGCTATAATTCTTCTGTGAGAAATCAAAGTAAATATCTGATGGCAAAATTCATAAAACAATAATTTTTCGTCCATTTCCCTTGGCTTCACACTTTGTTTATATAGTAATGTGACGGTTTCAGTTATTTCTCTATCTGTGAAGTTTAGACTTTTTTCTGGGGGTGTGAGAACATTTAAGATCTACTATTTTAACAACTTTCAAGTGTATAATACAATATTGTTACTTATATTCACCATGTTGTACATTAGATTCCCATAACTTAATCATTTGTTACCTGAAGTTTGTATGCTTTGTTCAACATTTCCCAATCCTTCTAATTATAGAACTATGGTTAAATGCAAAGATAATAATAATGAAATAGTTTATATAAGTAAAATTTTCCAAAAATGTTATTTTAATTTCTGTACATAGCAAATACATTGGCATAAAATTCAGATATATGCATATATATTCTTGCTGTTTAGTTGCTACCTGCTAAGTTGCTTCAGTAGTGTCTGACTCTGTGCGACCCCATAGATGGCAGCCCACCAGGCTCCCCTGTCCCTGGGATTCTCCAGGCAAGAACACTGGAGTGGGTTGCCATTTCCTTCTCCAATGCCTGAAAGTGAAAAGTGAAAGTGAAGTCGCTCAGTTGTGTCCGACTCTTAGCGACATCATGGACTGCAGCCTACCAGGCTCTTCCGTCCATGGGATTTTCCAGGCAAGAGTACTGGAGTGGGGTGCCATTGCCTTCTTTGTTTAGTTGCTAAGTCATGTCTTATTCTTTGTGACCCCTTGGCTTATAGCTTGCCAGGCTCCTCTGTCCATGGTATTTCCCAGGCAGGAATAGTGGAGTAGGTTCTCATTTCCTTCTCTAATATATATATATATATGTGTGTGTGTGTGTACATGCACACACATGTACTTTTTATATCAGGTTTAAAGGAAAATTGAGTAAAAAGTATAGTTTCTGCCTGTGGCTTGCTCTCTATTTCTCCTATTATTAACATTTTTGTATTAGTAGGGTAGATGTCTTAGAACTGACCAGCTGATGCTGATATAATATCAGTAACTAAAGTCCATAGAAAACTCTTCAAGAGATTGGAATACCAGACCATCTGACCTGCATCCTGAGAAATCTGCATGTAGGTCAAGAAGCAACAGTTAGAACTGTACATGGAACAATGGACTGGTTCCAAATCAGGAAAGGAGTATGTCAAGGCTGTATATTGTCACCCTGCTTATTTAACTTATATACAGAGTATATCATGCAAAATGCCAGACTGGATGAAGCACAAGCTGAAGTCAAGATTGCCAGGAGAAATATCAATAACTTCAGATATGCAGATAATACCACCCTTATGGCAGAAAGTGAAGAAGAACTAAAGAGCTTTTCGATGAAAGTGAAAGAGGAGAGTGAAAAAGATGGCTTAAAACTCAGCATTCACAAAACTAAGATCATAGCTTCCTGTCCCATCATTTCATGGCAAATAGTTGGGGAAACCAAGGAAACAGTGAGAGACTTTATTTTTTAAAAGATGCTTGCTCCTTGGAAGAAAAGTTATGAACAACATAGACAGCGTATTAAAAAGCAGAGACATTACTTTGCCAACAAAGGTCCATCTAGTCAAAGCTATGGTTTTTCCAGTAGTCATGTATGGATGTGAAAGTTGGACTATAAAGAAAGCTGGGAGCTGAAGAATGGATGCTTTTGAACTGTGCTGCTGGAGAAGACTCTTGAGAGTCCCTTTTTCTGCAGGGAGATCCAACCAGTCAATTCTAAAGGAAATCAGTCCTAAATATTCATTGGAAGGACTGATGCCAAAGCTGAAACTCTAATACTTTGGCCACCTAATGTGAAGACCTGACTCACTGGAAAAGACCCTGATTCTGGGAAAGATTGAAGGTAGGAAGAGAAGGGGACCACAGAAGATGGGATGGTTGGATGACATCACAAACTCTATGAACAGGAATTTGAGTAAGCTCTGAAAGTTGGTTGATGGACAGGGAAGCCTGGTATGCTGCAGTCCATGGGGTTGCAAAAGAGTAGGACATGACTGAGTGACTGAACTGAACTGAACTGAAAGTCCACAGGCTACATTAGGGTTGACTTTTTGTGCTGTACATTCTAGAGTCTTAAATATTTAAAGACACATAATAGCCATTACAGGAGAAGACAATGGCACCCCACTCCAGGACTCTTGCTTGGAAAATCCCATGGATGGAGGAGCCTGGTAGGCTGCAGTCCATGGGGTCGTGAAGAGTCGGACACGACTGAGCGACTTCACTTTCACTTTTCACTTTGATGCATTGGAGAAGGAAATGGCAACCCATTCCAGTGTTCTTGCCTGGAGAATCCCAGGGATGGTGGAGCCTGATGGGCTGCCATCTATGGGGTCGCACAGAGTTGGACAGGACTGAAGTGACTTAGCAGCAGCAGCCTTTCAATCAATAAACTGAGCATCCCACTAGCTCCATATCCTGACTTCTAGAAACACAGATTTTCATTCTACGAATCCTAAGACTAACTCAGCAGTTTTGGAAATTGTACTTATTCCAAATAACAGACAGTATTGTCAAATATCTTAAAGTTCCATACATTGGTATACATCAAAACAGGTAATTTTTTTCTCATAAAGCTATGAAGTGGTTTAAAATTCTTCCACTGGAGAAAGTGCTACAGGCTAGAGAATTTGGTCTGTGGCAGTATTTAATTGAACAGTTAGAGGCAAGTGGTCAACTTTTTTTATGTTTGCAAGCCCAATTAGGTTGATTCAATTTGAGATAATTTATTTAAGGAGTGTTTTGTATTTAGTGTTATCTTACATTACATTTTTTAGTTTTTCTATAAGAAATCATGTTGTTCAACAGTCATAAAATGTGAATCAGTTCTTTTCTTAAAGGCAGCCACCATGTAGCAACTAAGCCCATGTGCCACAACTATTGAACCTGTGCTCTAGAGCCCGGGTGGAAAAAGAAATTTTTATTTCTTTATTATTGCTAGGAAAATCACATGGACAGAGGAGCCTGGTAGGCTGTAGTTCATGGGGTCGCAAAAGAGTTGTACACGACTGAGTGACTGAGTATGCTAGAATCCAGGAGTAGCAATTACTGAGCCCCTGTGCCACAACTACTGAAGCCCTTACACCCTAGAGCTTGTGCTCCACAACTAGAGAAGCCATCTCCATGAGAAGCCAGTGAACCGCAACTAGAGAGCAGTCCCCACTAACCGCAGTTAGGTAAAAGCCTTCACAGCAATGAAGACCAAACACAGCCAAAAATAAATAAATTAGTTAAATGGGCGTGGTGGTGGTTTCATTTAGGAGATTTCATTTACTAGAGTTGAGCATTAATAATTTTGGTGGTCATTCATGAAGTTACTCACCTAGAGTGTAAGTGAGCTGGTTTGCCTGACTAACAAAATCTGGATGGACATAGTTTTCTATTCCTTCTTGGTCCTTTTTACTAGGAGAGAATTTGTTCAGTCAGTTAATAAACAGAGTTAAAAACTACCTGGGAGAAATCAGTATCTACAGGAAAATCAAAATTTTCTCTAAAAATAATCTGATGTCAATTATAATATTCATGAACAGGTGTATCAGATTTTTGTATACAAGTTTGAGTTTTGTCCCAATAAAGACTTTGGAATAGTCCTAGCAATTGTTTGATGAAGTCACCTAGTGAAGGTGAAGGAAGTTGGGAGAACTGGAGTCAACAAAGTCCATGACTTTTCATTGGCTGAGTCCTTGTCAAGAAAACTGAAGTCTCTTCTTCCTGTTGGGCTATGCTATTATTGCAGGGTGTAAAAGTTCCCTCTTCTGGTCTCCACACTTTATTTAATTAAGATTTCTGTGCATTAATTTTTCATATGAGAAACATAATTTAAGATGCATGGCATATTTATGTTAGTCAAGAAAAAAAACAGTTTCATATATCTAAGTATAATGCAAATGGAACACATTCATGAAAAAATAAACTTTTCATAAATCATCATTCCAAAAATAATTAAGCAATTTTTGCATTTGGCTTTCTTTTCACTGAGCTTTGAAAACTTTTATAATTCAAATTCTAAATGTCTTTACATTTTAATTAATTGATATTATGTTCAAGCTGGCAGAGATTTGTTTAATATCTATTCAATCAAAATACAAAGTGATTTGGATATATGTGAGTGTGATATGTTTACTGTATGTGTGTTTGTTTAAATATTGTAATGAGGAACAGTTGGATGTCAAATCTTAGTGCTGAAAAAATTAGGTTCAGAGAAATATTATAAATACTAAACATCATTTTGTTTTACAAGTTAAACAAAATATTGGCAAATTATTTTAATTAATTCACTTATTTCCACCATAGTATACACCTTAATTGTAGCTGGGTCTTAAATTTCTCAGTAAATATTTTTTTTGTTTTTGTTTTATTTTACTTTGCTATAATACTTTCCATTTTATTCTGTAGAAATTTTATAATTGATTACAGTGATCAATAAATATTATATAAACTAAGTACTAAGAAAATATACAACAGCAGTTTGAATATTTACATTTCTATTTCTAATATGCTTAATGATTAAATGCTAGAAGCAACACTGTGAACAAAGCTAGTAGAGGTGACGGAATTACAGTTGAGCTATTTCAAATCCTAAAAGATGATGCTGTGAAAATGCTGCACTCAACATTCCAGCAAACTTGGAA
This sequence comes from Cephalophus harveyi, assembly GCA_006410635.1. Lineage (NCBI taxonomy): Eukaryota > Metazoa > Chordata > Mammalia > Artiodactyla > Bovidae > Cephalophus > Cephalophus harveyi. The sequence goes on along the minus strand of SJYT01082011.1, from coordinate 23,934 downwards.
AACTCAACAGTGGCATTGGATTGGAAAAAGTCAATTTTCATTCCAATCCCAAAGAAAAGCAATGCCAAAGAATGTTCACACTACCGCACAATTGCACTCATTTCACATGCTAGCTAGTCAGCCAGTTCAGTTCCTCAGTCGTATCTAACTCATTGGGATCCTATGAACTGCAGCACACCAGGCCTCCCTCTCCATCATCAACTGCCAGAGTCTACCCAAACCCATATCCATTGAGTTGGTGATGCCATCCAACCATCTCATCCTCTGTCGTCCCCTTCTCCTCCTGCCCTCAATCTTTCCCAGCATCAGGGTCTTTTCAAATAAGTGAGTTCTCCGCATCAGGTGACCAAAGTATTGGAGTTTCAGCTTCAACATCAGTCCTTACAATGAACACCCAGGACTGATTTCCTTTAGAATGGACTGGTTGGATTTCCTTGCAGTCTAAGGGACTCTCAAGAGCCATCTCCAACACCACAGTTCAAAAGCATCAATTCTCCAGAGCTCAGCTTTTTTTATAGTCCAACTCTCACATCCATATATGACTACTAGAAAAACCATAGCCTTGACTAGACAGAACTTTGTTGACAAAGTAATGTTTCTGTTTTTTAATATGTTGTCTAGGTTGGTTATAACTTTCCTTCCAAAGAGTAAGCGTCTTTTAATTTCATGGCAGCAATCACCATCTGCAGTGATTTTGGAGCCCCCCAAAATAAAGTCAGCCACTGTTGCCCCATCTATTTGCCATGAAGTGATGGGACCAGATGACATGATCTTAGTTTTCTGAATGTTGAACTTTAAGCCAACTTATTCACTCTCCTCTTTGACTTTCATCAAGAGGCTCTTTAGTTCTTCTTCACTTTCTGCCATAAGGGTGGTGTCATCTGCATATCTGAGGTTATTGATATTTCTCCCAGCAATCTTGATTTCAGCTTGTGGTTCTTCCAGTCCAGCGTTTCTCATGATGTACTCTGCACAGAAGTTAAATAAGCAGGGTGACAATATACAGCCTTGACGGACTCCTTTTCCTATTTGGAACCAGTCTGTTGTTCCATGTCCAGTTCTAACTGTTGCTTCCTGACCTTCATACAGGTTTCTCAAGAAGCAGGTCAGGTGGTCTGGTATTCCCATCTCTTTCAGAGTTTTCCATATTTTTTTTGTGATCCACACAGTCAAAGGCTTTGGCATAGTCAATAAAGCAGACATAGATGTCTTTTTGGAACTCTCTTGCTTTTTGGTGATCCAGCGGATGTTGGCAAATTGATCTCTGGTTCCTCTGCCTTTTCTAAAACCAGCTTGAATATCTGGAAGTTCCTGGTTCATGTATTGCTGAAGCCTGGCTTGGAGAATTTTGAGCAATACTTTGCTAGCGTGTGAGATGAGTGCAATTGTGCAGTAGTTTGAGCATTCTTTGGCATTGCCTTTCTTTGGGATTGGAATGAAAACTGACCTTTTCCAGTCCTGTGGCCACTGCTGAGTTTTCCAAATTTGCTGACATATTGAGTGCAGCATTTTCACAGCATCATCTTTTAGGATCTGAAACATGCTAGCTAGCATCCTGAAAGATGATGCTGTGAAATTGCTGCATTCCAAAGATCCATCTAGTCAAGGCTATGGTTTTTCCAGTGGTCATGCATGGATGTGAGAGTGGACTGTGAAGAAAGCTGAGCGCCGAAGAATTGATGCTTTTGAAGTGTGGTGTTGGAGAAGACTCTTGAGAGTCCCTTGGACTGCAAGGAGATCCAACCAGTCCATTCTGAAGGAGATCAGCCCTGGGATTTTTTGGAAGGAATGATGTTAAAGCTGAAACTGCAGTACTTTGGCCACCTCATGAGAAGAGTTGACTCATTAGAAAAGACTCTGATTCTGGGAGGGATTGGGGGCAGGAGGAGAAGGGGATGACCGAGGATGAGATGGCTGGATGGCGTCATGGACTCAATGGACGTGGGTCTGAGTGAACTCCGGGAGTTGGTGATGGACAGGGAGGCCTGGCATGCTGCATTCATGGGGTCGCAAAGAGTCAGAAACGACTGAACTACTGAACTAAACTGAACTGAATGCCATTTTCTAATTGTTTGGGGGTGATTTTGTACATCTTTTTTCTTCTCTCATATTTCTTGACTATATAAGTCCATTTTACATTTGTTGTTAAGCTGGTTTTGTGGTACTGAATTCTCTTAACTTTTGATTGTATGAAAAACTTTTTATTTCTCCATCAATTTTCAATGAGACCCTTGCTGGGCACAGAAATCTTGGTTGTAGATTTTTTTTCCCTTTCAGTACTTTAAACATATCCTGCCATTCCCTTCTGGCTTGCAGAGTTTCTGCTGAAAGATCAGCTGTTAAGAGTATGGGGTTTCCCTTGTATGTTACTTGTTGCTTCTCCCTTGCCCAAAAGGATTTTTAAAAGAAGCAGTTCACACAATGTGTTACTGCTCTTTTGATTTCCTGTATGCATGCTTGCTAAGTTAATTCAGTCATGTACCCTTTATTTTCAAGATAATGTATCTTCCTAAAATTGCTAATGCTGCTATGACTGATGATAATAAAAATATTTTTCAATGATAATGTGTGGCTTCCAAAAAGTTATGTAATTTAACTACTCTGATTCTCAAAACAATCCTGAAGAACACAAAGATGTTATTCTAAATTACATCACTTAAATGAGGAAACTGGCATTGAACGTTATTATGGAACTTACACAATTGTACATATTAGCATTGTGAAAAATGCCTTAAAGTTGTTCTAATCCAGTGATCTCACTTACGGTTGAGAAAATTGCAACTCAAATAGGTTAAGTGACTTGTTCAAGGTCCCGTAGAGAATGAATGGATACAGCAAAATTAGGGCTCCTTAAGTCCAGTGATATTTAGACTGCTCTATTCTGTGTTTTATTTAATTCAGCACAGCCCAAAATATGAATTGTTTTAAAAAGCTATTTAAAGCAGCATCTATCTGAAATGGACTTAATGTCAAAAGGACTTCATAAGTCATAGGTTTTTAATGTATTTGCTTCTCCTCATTAAATGGGAAAAATCTTTAGGAAGAAAGGAGAGAAAGAGAGAGAGGGAGAGAGTTCTCTTAGGTAAGAGTGTTCAGTTTAAATCTTGAACCTTAATTATATTTAATTTTAAATTAGTTATGCAGAAAATATGTGAAGTTAATTATAATCTTAAATTTTATTCAATGTCTTGACACAGATAGGAAATATAGCAAATGGAGAGACAACATGAGATATTTAGAATTCTTCTTAATATAGAATTGATGCAACCACATTTGGTAATATTTGGTATCATTTACTTTAAACTAGTAACTGCAATTCGACTATGAATTATTTCTGCCATTATTTTAGAACTAGAATACTGTTGATAGTATTTAATATTAACACTCTCTATGTCTTAGATTCTGTAAGAAACAAATAAAATATGCAGTTCTGTTTCAGGACAGTTTCATTTGCATTCCATTACACTTTTAACCCTCAATTTTTATTCTTTTAGAGGCTATTACAGGGGCTGGTAATCATACCTTACATATTATAAACAACACTTGGGTCATCAAAGATATCATGTGGTCCATTCCTCTGATTCTGAGCACGACAGCCTTAGATCATTCAAATCTACCCTTACTTTTCTAATTTTTCAAGACACCAGGTGTAAAGATCAAATCAATCAAAAACAAAAGTATATTTTCACAGGGGCAAATATGTGAGATAAACTGAGTTATATTTTGTAAGGAATAAAATGATTAGCATTTGGTCTTAAGCTCAGAATCAAAGGATAAACTAAAACACAGTACAATAGGTAAAATAACATTTTAATAAAGCAATAACAATGTCATAAAGTGATATTCAATTTATTCTCCAGTGATTGATTCAGGCAATACATGCTGGTAGATTTCAGAGAAGGGAAGAAATACATCCTAACATTTGATAGAAATTATCTCTTGCTGTAACTAAATGCCATTTTGACTGAGTCTTTTGTAGTCACTAGAACTGGCAAGTTACAAGTCTGCTTCTTTTTTGAGCCTTTATATGTTTAACATCATCCATAACTTCTTGGATATCTTTGAAACTTTTCCTCTAGGGTTGAGTAGACTATCTGTTAAATAATCTATAATTACTGGTGTGTGTGTGTGTGTTTGTGTTAGTCATTTAGTCGTGTTCAACTCTTTTTGACCCCACAGACTGTAGCTCACCAGGGGCCTCTGTCCATGGGATTCTCCAGGCAAGAATATTGGAGTGGATTCCCATTCCCTTCTCCTGAGGATCTTCCTGATCCAGGGATTGAACCCTGGTCTCCTGCCTTGCAAGCAGATTCTTTCCGGTTTGAGCTACAGGGAAGTCCTTATATACAATGCTTTCTTGAAATAATATGTACTCTGATCCCATTACTATACCTTATTTTTTAAAGAAACTTGATTCAATTCAGTTCAAATGTATTAATATTGCCATTGCAAATAATTCATTTGGTGAGAACAAAAAAGTTCTTATGTCAATGTGATTAGAAGAGAGGGTGAGGCACTAGAATAAGTGAGATAGGCAGTTTGGAATTAAGGTAAGAGTACCATCTCATTACATCTCATATTTTACCCAAACAAAAACATTGGGTGTATGCAATGTATACTTTTCCTTGGCCTTATTATTGTACTTTGCCCTCTAATTGATAAATTATTCCTTTAATTAATCATTTCTACTTCTAGACAAAATATTAGATAAAATGTTTTTTTGACTTTTTTTTCTTGCAGCCTAAATTTCTGAATATATATATATATCACTGAATCAGGAATAGAAATTGCTTATTTGGGGGAGAAGGCAGATATTAAAGACTGCAGTGTAAAAGGGGAGAAAAAAAACTATTTTAGTAATAAGGTAAAATACAACACACACAAATCTGAAATATCCTTGAAATGATTTGGGGGGATTTTCTTTTAAGTGATGAAATGCCTGTGAACTCAGTAATATATGCCACTGTGTTCATGATTGGTAGATGCAAAATCTATTCTTTTCAACTTCTTTAAGTCACTGTTATAATATAAAATTACCAGTAGGTAATAACACAACAAAATCTTCTGTAGCACTCCTTCCTAGATAGATATATTGCTGGAGATTTTCTGTCAATGAATACATGGGGGTGAAAGAGTGAAAAACAGCTCTCTCTCCCCAACTTTCCTTCATGTTTATTGCATCTTGCAAAGAGGGAGGAGATCTGAGTATGGAACAGAGAATAAGCAACATAAAGCCATACAGAGCAGTGAATCTTACATGCTTCATACTCACAGGTCTGATATACTTTCTCCCCAGAGGAAATAGTACCTTGCTTGTGAAAACTGAAGACTGTAAACTAACAATTTACACAAGGGAAAACATAAACAAGCAAATATGACATCAATTGTTAGGTAAAATTTTATTTCCACTTGATTATCCTCAATGTTTTTAATAAAACTCAAAATGGGCAAGAGTGCAGACAAACTGGAATAAATTTAAACCCAGGCTCCAGTTGAAAATATTTAATACAAATACTCTGGTGCCAGTGGTCAATCAAATTACTACATACCAATAATTATGTCCTTTGTCCTAGTTACTTAAATCATTTCACTGAATAAGTTTCCTGGAAGTCAAATTGGGTATAACAAGTGCTTTCCCAGGAGTTCAGTCTATAGTTGTTACTGGGAAACAACAGAACAATTGTCGATAACAAATCAGAATCTGAACCACTCACACTCACCTATACTGATATTGCACTATGTTCATATATTCTGTGTATTTCCAATGTTTTATAGAGTCATCCATAATAATAATGGATCATTCATTCAGCCAAGAGTCAAATGGCATTCTTTTAATGCCAATCATTATGCCAAATGATAAGTTTTCAAAGAAATCTGTTGCAAATGTCAATTCCTTTCTTTGTGCTTATATAAAAACAGACTGAGGTTCAGACCCATTAGATCTCTAAGTTACGACTGCATGGCCACCACAAGTACAGATTGCATTAAGTTAGGAAGAAATGGTATACTTATCAAAAAAGCATATGTTTATTTAAACAAATATTACTTTGAGAGTGTAAAAGTGTTATTCCATATTACTATCCCATGATCACAATGAAGATTCCCTTAAGTCAGGAGGGGATATAAAGGAATCCATTGAAAAACTCACAGCTTCCTGTAGCTTAACAATTGATAATGTAATTGGACCAAAGAATTTTTTTGATTTATTATTCAGATTCTTTATGAGTCACATCACCATCTCTCAGCAACATGAGTACTGAGGGTAAGGTTGTTGGTATATGTGTTTGTATATGTGTGTTATACACACACAAAAGCTATAGAAATATGCATTATATGTATATTTATATATACACATATGTATTTAAAAAATATATTACAACTGCAATTATTCAGAAAAAAATAGAAATGAGAGCAAAATGTCTACAAAGTATAAAACTTTGATAATGAACTCACATATCAGAAAATTCCACATTTAAAAAATATATTTTAAAAGCATATTGTCAGAACCATAAGCGTTACTTCTATTACTTCTAGAGAAACAAGCTTAGGAGTCATTTCGTTGGGCTTCACTTTAAGAAGGTTTCAATTCTTAGTCAGAAAGAATATATGACAGGATATGAAAGGTCTTGTCACTATGACAATATTCTTGCAAGAAAAAATTAAAGTTGAGCAAGTCTTCTTAGTCTAGAAATAAACTTCAATTTGCCTTTCACCTTTCTAGACCCATAGAAAGTTGCCCTTGGTTATCTGCATAATTCTCATTGATTCGAAGAAAATATTTAATTGGATAGGAAAAATAAGCAGTTAATTTGTTCATCACATTTTTTATATGAATTTTGATTCTTCTGGGGTTATTTCTTTTGCTGTTTTTCATAATATGGTACTGGTATAGTGAATGGCGTAATTTGACATAGGCAAAATCAATCTTTTTTTCTAAGTGGAGTATCTTATAAAGAAACGTTTTAAATCAGAGATAGAGGCTTAGTTAAAAATCCTCATAATACAAACACACACACACACACACACACACACACATACTAATTTAGTTTTCCATATGCTTCTTTGAGTGATTGTTCCTGACCACATACACTGAATGACTGTGCTGATTAAATTCTGTGATCTTTTCTCCACATTTAATTCATCTTGTCAGGTATGGAAGACCAATGGCTTCATTTAAAAAAAAAAAAAAAAAAAGACAAAACCACAGGGCTTTGTTCCTTGACCTTTAGTTCTGAGAAAAACACAGAAACACTGAAACACACCCATCTCACTGACCAACGTTTATAGCTAATTTCTATTTTATGAAAGAGAGCGGAGGAATTTTTCAGCTTTAAAAGGAAGCTGCTTTTTGGAGTCAAGGCAATGTTTCTCCTCTGCCTTGGGCAACTGGTAGAGAAGGGCCATCTGGGTTTTCTGTCGGATTCCCACACACAGCCTGTGAAATTTCCCTGAGTCCAGGCTGGTTATCTCACAACTCTGTGCAGAGCTCCAGTGAATAATTTATACCAGGCAGGAGGTGACAAGTTAAACACGCCCATTTTGTCTAAAATGCTATGAAGGCATCAAGATGGGAGCCGAGCTGCAGGGTAAGGGGAGCGAGGGTGATGGGAACCCGGGTCCGTCTAGAAGCGAGGACGCCGCTGTAAAGAAAATGAAATGTAATGAGATCCGCTTTCATGCATAATTCATAGGTGAAAACATGACTGCATAAAGAGCTATGGATTTTAACAGGCAAGCCTGCAATCATGCACATTATCTTCCCAGAGGAACTTTATATAATATTGGTCAAAAAGGGGATTCTGAATCCCAGTACAAAATAAAGCTGACAGGTTTTCAAATGCAGCAGAATTTAGTGTACAATGCCTGTGAAAGAAACAATTTCTGTTTACACCTGAAAAACTACTGCTTAGCCAAAATTTTACTTTAAAACATCTGCTATCTCTTCTTTAAATAAAAAAAAGGAGGTGAACAGAAGATTCACATTGACAAACATAACAAAAATGCACAAACTGTATTTACTGAATGTTATGGGGTTAGGTGAAAGCGGACTTGGTAGGCATTTTTTACTCCACTGGCAACAAAAGTTTAGATAGAAATGTAGGCAATGAAGAAGTTTTAAGAGTGATAATGTGTTAGCTATTGTCAGTGGAAATTTAATCTGGATGTGTTGTCGGAGCAAATATTGTAATTCAGTTTTCAAGATCAATTTAGGGGCTAAAACACGCCTAATGTGAAATGGTGTTTAACACATGAGGTTCTTAGTTGTGAGATTTAAGAAGGACATTGATTAAACTTGGGATGCCTTAAATTTTATCACCATCAAACCCTAAAGATGTCTTAACTTAAATAATGGGTGGGATAGGAATTGGGGATGGAGACAGTCTTTCATTGTCCAGACTTAGGATGTACATAGGAATACAAGGAAAACAGCATAAAGGGTCAGAGGCATCTTCAAAATATACAAGGTAGAAAGCTGTGTGGGCTTGTTTTCTTGGCTTATGCTGTGTCATATCTGAAAGAAAAGCAAAGTAGTTACGTGGCATTCAATTACGCTCTGGTATTTGACTGAAGAAAAGTAGTAAATATTGGAAAAGTTTGACGTACAATATCAAAGTGGTTCTTTACCATGGGAATTTTTGTTTTTAAGGTTCCTAAGAAACAGAGATACTCTATAAAGCAATTTGAAGTGATTTAGATTTCAAATAATCTATCCCACTTAAAACTGTTTCATTAAACTCTTTTTGATGCTCCTCAGCTGTGCTTCAGGTTTTGACAATATTTGGAAAACATAAGCTTTGGGAGATAGTCAATGATTTAATTTCTTAAGTGGGAATCACAGTTTTTGTGATTCAGTGCCAGAACAAAGCACAATCATGCCTGGAAGTCTTTCTATTGTACTGATATACTCAGGTTCCCCCTGGAGGAGGGCGTGACAATGCACTCCAATATTCTTGCCTGGAGAATCCCATGGACAAAGGACTCTGGTGGGCTATAGTCCACAGGGTCACAGGAGTTGGACACAACTGAAGCTATGGAGCATGCACATATCCAGGTTCCAGTGATAAATTTGGAGCCTAGGGTTTACTGTTGCATTATGTTTTACTATTCTCTTTAATGCTGCTGCTGCTGCTGCCAAGTCGCTTCAGTCGCGTCCAACTCTGTGCGACCCCAGAGACAGCAGCCCACCAGGCTCCCCTATCCCTGGGATTCTCCAGGCAAGAACACTGGAGTGGGTTGCCATTTCCCTCTCCAATGCATGAAAGTGAAAAATGAAAGTGAAGTCGGTCAGTCCTGTCCACGACCCCATGGACTGCAGCCCACCAGGCTCCCCTGTCCATGGGATTTTCCAGGCAAGAGTACTGGCGTGAGGTGCCATCGCCTTTGATATATTCCTGGCACTGTTTTACTTTTAAAGGATGTTTACAATCCCTTGTGTCCTATGTAGCCTAAGTGACATGAGCTTATCTCTCCAAGTGAAGTGAAGTGAAGTGAAGTGAAGTCGCTCAGTCGTGTCCGACTCTTTGCGACCCCATGGACTGTAGCCTACCAGGCTTCTCCGTCCATGGGATTCTCCAGGCAAGAGTACTGGAGTGGGTTACCATTTCCTTCTCCAGGGTATCTTCCCAACCCAGGGATCGAACCCAGGTCTCCCGCATTGGAGGCAGACACTTTAACCTCTGAGCCACCAGGGAAGCCCTCCAAGGCATCTAGAAACCTAACAATTGAGTTTAATACTCCACTGCTTGATTTTTCTTATTTTCTTCCTTCTTTCCATCCTTCCTTCCTCCCTCAGTTCCTTCTTTTCCTTAACAAAAACACACACAGAGTGACTTATCTCTGCCTTTAATAAACCCAGATTGGTAGTGTGGCTGGGAAACGACAGTTAGGTTGACAGCATCTATTCCCGACTCCATTGGAAGGTGAGAGGAGCCGATCACATCTCTTCCCTCTACCTGGCAGCTGTGGGCTCCTCCACCTCTTCCTGCCAGTGCAGCATGCTGCTGGGAAGTTTGCTATATGGAAGGATCAGTTTTCAAGCACAGAAAGAATTTATTTGCTTGTACACCTGTGCTCTAAAGGAAGTTTTCCTATTGCTCCTGCCAGTTGGATGACTTGCTGAATTCTTTAGCATATATAAAAATGCAAAGTGCTTGAAATGGGAATGAAATGAAAACATGATTAGAATTCTCTCTTGGGGTCAGATGAGACAGATGGTTGCAGTAGGAGGATTTTCCTAGGTACAGCTTCCCTCGTCTGTTTCCTGTTTGTTTCCCTTTCTGTGGAAACAATGCACATATTAAATATCATACAGGACACAAAGTGCATTTTAAATAAAGAGATGGCAGGCTGAGACATGAATGTTAAAACTCCCATTGACATAGTCTCAGGCACAAGCATTGGTAAAGGATCTTTTGGACCCTACATCTCTCCTGCAACCTCTTGCATTCAGAAAATCTCATTGAAAACAAATCATGTATGTATGAAGATGCAATCCCCAAGCCAACTGAATTTGCTTTTTTCACTCATTCAAATAAAATCAGACTATATCACCATTTGTTTAAGTTCTTTAAATGTCTTCTTACAAAGCTTAAAGCATATGTTCCTTTTGGGGTTTGGCCTCTGCCTGTCCCTCCGAATTCACTTCTCACCACTGTCCCATCTTATTCTGCTTTAACCACTTGGATTCCATGATAATAAGGAAGTTGATGGGGTCTAGAAAGAAGAATGAAAAAATGTTGGCTTCCAGGGTAAGAACCGTACTCCCTCCATCATAATGAGAAAAAGATATAGAGAGATAGATAGAGAAAAACTAGGGGATTCTTCTTTAATGATGTATTTTTACTAGTGATACAAGATATTAAGAAAAATTTTAGAAAGAAATTCAGATTTCACGTTTTCTTGTATAATGACCTGTGGAAATTAGTGCCATTCTATGCATCTAGATAAGGAAATGATGGTAACTAGAAACTAGTATGGCTTCACAAAGAGTAACAATTTGGGTTATAGTATTATTAGATGAGATTAGGGTATAGTGATAGCCTTTGACAAGGCCTCTTGTGATGAAATCCTTGACTCAATGCTTATAAATTTGATAGATTGGAAAATAAAATTGATTTTTCCCATAGCTGCCAACCATTAAGCAACCTGGAAAGAGGGATTTGGTTGTGTGTTACAGGACTTTATCCTCCTTCACTTTGTTTACAATGTATGAATAATTTGGATGAAAAATTCAAGACAATTTTATCAAACTGGTGGGTGACTTGAAGCTAAAATGGAGAATGGATAGTTTGCAAGTAAATTTCTTTTTTAAAATCATGGCAAGAAGAAGCATGTGCTAGATTCTTGAAGTCTTTAATATGTTGTGTTTCCTTTTCTTTGAAACACATTAAAGATTGAAATGAAATCCATGATTTTAATAAAACTAGGTTTGGGATGGGGCTGAATAATAATTCTGAATGACTGAGAGTTCAGGGTAAGGGCATCTCTCTAGTTCTAAACATGTTTGAAGGAAGGAAGAGATGGCCATCATTACTTCCTTTCTACCTGAGGAAGATTTCCTTGTCTCTGCCCCTCTTTTTATCCTGATTGTTTTTTTTTTAATTTTATTTATTTTTATTTTATTTTTGGCTGTGCTCAGTTTTTGTTGTTGCACACGGGCTTTCTCTAGTTGTGATGGTCTTGGGCTGCTCTTTTGTTGCAATGTGTGGGCTTCTCACTGTGGTGGCTTCTCTTGTTGCAGAAAACAGGCTTTTAGGCCATGTGGGCTCACTTGTGGCACATGGGTTTAGTTGACCCATGGCATGTAGAATCTTCCCAAAGCAGAGATCAAACCCGTGTTCCCCTCAATGGTAGGTGGACTCTTAACCTCTGAACTGTTAGGCAAATCCCCTGATTGCTTTTGGATTCATATTTCTAATCACTTCCGGATTCTCCCTTTTAATTTAATTCTACCCTAAAAGCCAGGAAGAGCCAACATACGTACCAGATTTTCTCCACTCTTCAGATTATTTTTTCTCCTAGTAGGCTCTAACTTCTTGGCCAGAAAGAACATGACATGTTTGGTCTAAACATGAAAAAGTTGAGCTCATTGGCACAAACAGACACTTGTAATTAAGTAATATAGAAATGTGGAGTTTATGACTGTATTCAATTCAAAACGGAAGTTTCTATAAATGAACCTTATGCTGAGATGTTTGTCAGTCAGGTTCACTGCAAGAGGTAATATAGAAAACTTCTAAAGCCTCTGAATATTTTTGGCAACTGCTTTTAACTGCTACCTATCTTTGAATTAAGAAGAACCAGAAGATGGGTATTTCATTTATTTTAATATGTCAGATGACTAGTTCCTAGAAACCAGCTGATGTTTACTTAGCTGCTTCCTCAGATCAAGGGCTTTACACTTTCTTGTTCATCTAACAGAATGCTTAAACATGCTGAATTATAATCTGTGAAGAAAAAAACAGGGGCATTGTAGATTGTTCAAGGAAGAGTAAGAATTTATTTTAAGATGCATTTCATGGGAATGTGAGACTGCTCTCAATTACCATGGTTGAATGAATTAAATAGAATCTCAATAACTGCAGAATTGTTTGCTGGGAACTACAGAACTTGAGAAGAAATTTTGGAGAATCTGATGGTTGTCAGTAAGTCTTCTTGTCTGTTTTCCTTCTAAATTGTATTCCGTTCAGTTCAGTTCAGTTGCTCAGTCGTGTCCGACTCTTTGCGACCCCATGAATCGCAGCACGCCAGGCCTCCCTGTTCATTGCCATCTCTCGGAGTTCACTCAGACTCACATCCATCGAGTCAGTGATGCCATCCAGCCATCTCATCCCCTGTCATCCCCTTCTCCTCCTGCCCCCAATCCCTCCCAGCATCAGAGTCTTTTCCAATGAGTCAACTCTTCTTGAGTTGGAGAAGGCTCTGGGAGTAGATGTGTATAAGAGACAGGTTCATTGCCATCTCTCGGAGTTCACTCAGACTCACATCCATCGAGTCAGTGATGCCATCCAGCCATCTCATCCCCTGTCATCCCCTTCTCCTCCTGCCCCCAATCCCTCCCAGCATCAGAGTCTTTTCCAATGAGTCAACTCTTCGCATGAGGTGGCCAAAGTACTGGAGTTTCAGCTTTAGCATCATTCCCTCCAAAGAAATCATATTTATTAATAGAATACAATTAAAAATACCCTTTAGATGTTTTCAGATTTTACTTGGTAGAATTTTTATGGAATTGGCATATATTTATCATAATGTGTGGATTTGAACAACTGTTTACATAGTATACTAAATTTTAGTAGAGACACAAAGTATATATACAAACTGAAAATGTACATCAGCATGTGATGAGTAAACAAATTATGGTATATAAGTATAATGGAATACTATTTGTCAATGAAAAGGACTAATAAATGCAATGACATGGGTGAAACAAAACAAAAATAGCTGAATGAAAGAAGCCAGACATAGAAGTGTAAACACTGTGTGATTTCATTTATATGAGTGTCTGGAACATGATCTTGATTATGCTGGTGGTTATACAGTGTCAAAATACATGTAACTGTATATTCAAAATTGGTGCAGTTTATTCTGTATAAATTATGCCTTGGTAAAGTTGATTTAAAAAACAAAATCCACAGAACAAAAAAACAACCTTATATATGTGGATTTCTGATCATGCGATCCACCATGAAAATATGTGACATCTCTTTTTAAAACATAAAGAAAAAGATTGTTAATTTGTTGAAAATAATTCCTTCTTAAGTACAAAAGGTATCTGTGGCCTGCAGTTCTACCAGAGTTTAAAGTGGAGGTTGCCTTGGAGAAAAGTGAAGACATAGCTAATCAAGCATCTTTTCAGATCTGCATAAGGTACTTTCAAGGCCTGTGTTTTGTGTTGTGTTTGAGAATTTCTTGGGGAGAGACCTTCTGTTGTCAGGTAAACCAGGGGGTGGGAGCATCTTTTATTCAAGAGGCCTGAGTGTAATAGAACTATCCCACATGAGCCAAGGGCAGGAGTGTGTTAATTGCCATGGGAAATAATTTAGAAGGATGAATGCAGTAGGTCAAGTGGTCAAAATCAGTAGATGGGGTATGTTTGTGGGATTTACAATGGAGCCCTGCCACATAATCTACAACAGAGTCTGTAAATGTTTACAGCAGAGTTGGTGGCTTGACCCTGGGGTAACCCAGAGTAGAAAAGAAGTCAGAAAGGTGCAGGACTCGGACTGCCAATGCTCAGTCCCTGGAAATTAGCTGACATTTTGCAAGGCCCAACAATGTCTCCATGCTTCCTACGTAAATCTGTCGAACTCACTTGGCTTTCTGGGTTACACATTCATACAATCTTAATTTTACAAAATAAATGTAAAATTAAAAAAGTTATCTCAGTGCAATAATTTTAAAAAGGCTAATCATGTCAGAGTTGAAAAGGGGGAATGAAATATAAGGGCTGGCTTTCATTTGGGTGAAATCCACAGACTCCAAAAGTCTGTTGACTATTTTACTGTGGCTTGTGGGTAAATTCCATAATATCAAATGTGTGTGTCAATACATATTCTGAAGACAAAATCTGTTTGTGTGGGATGTTGTTTTGGAATAATCTATTATGTTACACTGTTACTTGAGGTGGAGAAAAATTTGAGAATAAATTTAAGTAAGCATTTCAAGTATAACTGTTAAAAGTTTGTTTTATAAATGTTAGATGTACTATTGTAAAGTTTTAAAACTGATATCTTTTGCTCTTTCACTATAATTCCCTTTAGAGCTCTCTACTGCTAAATTTTTAAATACTTCTTTCCTTCATTCTAGAGGATAAATGAGACCAATACGGGGGGCCAGAACAAAGAAAATTAGTTTTCTTGTAAGTAAAGATATTCTTTGTATTACTTCATTAAATATAATCATTGCCATCCTAGCAAAGGTAAAATTAGAGGCAAAGAAAAAGATAATTTTGTTTTTTTGCTCAACTTAGTGTTTGTCCAAATATTGTAGAACTATATTATTTTTTTCCCTGAAAGGGTAAGTAACTTATTAGCCTATAGCAATTGGCCCACTTGTTTGTGTTTGTTTTTAATATATAGATTAGAGTGTGCATATTGGTGAATGACTTTTGGAGCAATCTTTCAGTTGAGATCCATTGGTGGGTCGGGAAATCAGTTTAGAAAACCTGCAATAATCATTTTTTAAAATGAAATAATAAAAATACCTAAAAACCAAAAGCATTAGCCATATGTGCATGTGGTGTGTGTGTATGTGTGTGTGTGTGTAAGTACTCGGTTGCAAAATAAAGAGTATTTCTTACTGTGGGCTGAAACAGCAAAAAATATTTTTTAAATAGTTTGTAAAAACTATTTTAGAGAATTACCTAAAATGTGATAGCTGAAATAATTGAGCAACCTTCCTATGATGAAAGAGATAGTAAATGATAACTGAACTGAGCACTCAGATTAACAAATTTGGTTACAGTAGGACCAAACAGGAAAATTGGATTCAAGATGGCTCTCCTATATTTTTTCTGGAGTCATTGGAAACCTCTTTTATTCCATAAATAGCTTAACCTAAAACACTACATTAATTCAGAACATTTCAGAAATATAAATATCATTAAACCTCTTTGGGTTACATTTTGATGAAATATAAATATTCCAATAGGTTGTTTTTCTTAATGTTCTACTTCATTTGGACAGGACTCATCAGAAAACATCTCTAATATCTCTTTTACAGATGGGTTTCCTGAACCAACCAAATCTAAAATGTATTCCATAAATATGCTACAATATTTTCTTCTTTTTATAACACTTATCATTACCCTGAATTATCTTGTATAATAAAAATATTTGTTTTCTTCCTCATTTTCCTACCTAAAACCCAATCTAATAAAAACTAGCTTCCTAACTAAAACTCAATGTAAAACCCACCCATCCATCTTTTCACAATGTAAACTCCACAAAGGAAAGTCTTTGCCTCTCTTGTTCACTGCTTGCCTCAGAAAAGTGTCTGACACAAAGTCATTCTTCAGTGAATACTTATTGACTGTGGGTTAGTTGCTCAGCTGTCTCTGACTCTTGGCAACTCCATAGTGGGAAGCCCATCAGGCTCCTCCGTCTATGGGATTTTCCAGGCAAGAATACTGGAGTGGGTTTCTACTTCCTTCTCCAGAGGATCTTCCTGACCCAGGGATCGAACCCAAGTCTCCCGTATTGCAGAAAAACTCTTTACCATCTGAGCCATGAGGGAAACCTATTGACGGAGTCACCAGGAAAACGCTTATTGACTAGATGACTGATTTAAGAAATGATGACAAAAGCTGCTTACTGCTTTATAAAAACTTTCTAAGAGTGGAAATCAGGACTTTTATAGCAATATGCCATTCATAATGATTTTGGAGGTGGCCTGCTTTGTCTTCATTAGACTTTATATTTTCTTTATAAGTAGAAGTGTTTGGATTCTAAACCTTGACTAACTTAGGGAATAATCAGAAAAAAAAAAAAATCTTATTACCAGCTCTGAACAGCAATCACATTTAAAACTAGAATCAACAGTTCTTAAGAAGCAATGTAAATACAATTTGAATTAAGGTGGCTATGTTACTATATCACTCTGTGTCCATCTTCTATTTAGGGGTCAATATGAGCCCTTTGTGCATTACAATCTTTCCAATATACTTCCAAGAATTCTGTTTTTCAGGCAGCAAATTAAGAGGAATGGATGATAACTATCTCTATTATAGTCTGGGAAACTAATATATCTGCCTGAGTGCACTTATTTGAATGGAAAATAGGTGGATATAATGTATACTGAAAAAGATGATAAAGCCTTTAAGTTAACAGACAGCTGACCCTATGTTGAAGGTTAAGTATTTAATACTTCAAAACTAATATTATTGGTGTGAAATTTTGCCTCTAAGTGGTAATTAAATTTAGTCCTCAAAAATTTGGAGAGGTAAGATATTTAAATTAATAGATGAGTTTTTAGCAAAACTGTAGCCCCGAGACCACATTCGTTTTGTACCTACCCTATTTAAGATATTACTGCGATGAGAAAACCATTATTTGAAATACAGTATTTGGCAGATAGATACTGCAATAAATATGTTACATCTCTCTAACACACCATTCAATCCTAAAGGAAATCACTTCTGAATAATCATTAGAAGGACTGATGCTGAAGCTGAAGCTCCAATACTTTGGCCACCTGATGGGAAGAGCTGACTCACTGGAAAAGATCCTGATGCTGGGAATGATTGAGGGCAGGAGAAGGGGATGACAGAAGATGAGATGGTTGGAGGGGATAACCAATTCAACGGATTTGAGTTGGAGAAGGCTCTGGGAGTTAGTGATGGACAGGAAGTCCTGAAGTGCTGCATTCCATGGCGTCACAAAAAGTTGGACACGACTGAGTGACTGAACTGGACTGAACACATGCTAGCAAAGTAATGCCCAAAATTCTTGCCCACAATAGTAGATATAATGGTCATCTGATCTAAATTTGCCCATTCCAGTCCATTTTAGTTCACTGATTCTTAAAACGTCAGTGTTCACTCTTGCTATCTCCTGTTTGACCACTTCCAATTTGCCTCGGTTCATGGACCTAAAATTCCAGGTTCCTGTGCAATCTTGTTCTTTACAGCATTGGGCTTCTAATACTAGGTACAATCAATAACTTTTAAGCTGAAATTCAGTTTAGTTATATACATCCTCCACCAAGTTCTCATCAAGTACTTTGTTTGTTATGTTACAGCAGATGTAGCAAACAGCAAAGAGGAAGTATGTCAAATCAAACGATTTATTATTTGACCTTGTGAATAATCCAGAAAAGC
The DNA here is from genome assembly GCA_006410635.1 of Cephalophus harveyi. Taxonomy (NCBI): domain Eukaryota; kingdom Metazoa; phylum Chordata; class Mammalia; order Artiodactyla; family Bovidae; genus Cephalophus; species Cephalophus harveyi. The sequence continues at coordinate 6,119 of SJYT01082011.1, read as the reverse complement.
ATGTACAGTGTTTAAATTCTGAGGCTTAAGATAAATATTTCAGAAAGACTCTCTGCTTTGTTGATTGGTAAAATGCACCACAGAATATCATTTCCTCACCATTTAGTTCGATGTAAAGAAATATGGACTGGAAGAAACACAAGCTGGAATCAAGGTTGCCGGGAGAAATATCAATCACCTCAGATATGCAGATGACACCACCCTTATGGCAGAAAGTGAAGAGGAACTAAAAAGCCTCTTGATGAAAGTGAAAGAGGAGAGTGAAAAAGTTGGCCTAAAGCTCAACATTCAGAAAAAGAAGATCATGGCATCCGGTCCCGTCACTTCATGGGAAATAGATGGGGAAACAGTGGAAACAGTGTCAGACTTTATTTTTTTGGCCTCCAAAATCACTGCAGATGGTGACTGCAACCATGAAATTAAAAGACGCTTAATCCTTGGAAGAAAAGTTATGTCCAACCTAGATAGCGTATTCAAAAGCAGAGACGTTACTTTGCTGACTAAGGTCCGTCTAGTCAAGACTATGGTTTTTCCAGTAGTTATGTATGGATGTGAGAGTTGGACTGTGAAGAAGGCTGAGTGCCGAAGAATTGATGCTTTTGAAATGTGGTGTTGGAGAAGACTCTTGAGGGTCCTTTGGACTGCAAGGAGATCCAACCAGTCCATTCTGAAGGAGATCAGCCCTGGGATTTCTTTGAAAGGAATGATGCTAAAGCTGAAACTCCAGTACTTTGGCCACCTCATGCGAAGAGTTGACTCATTGGAAAATACTTTGATGTTGGAAGGGATTGGGGGCAGGAGGAGAAGGGGACGACCGAGGATGAGATGGCTGATGGCATCATTGACTCGATGGACGTGAGTCTGAGTGAACTCCAGGAGTTGGTGATGGACAGGGAGGCTAGGCATGCTGCAATTCATGGGGTCGCAAAGAGTTGGACACCATTGAGCAACTGAACTGAACTGAACTGAAAGAAATATGGAACTTTTTGAAAAGAATTGCTTGTCTGGTAAAGATGGATGGTCTACTGAAATAGGCATTAAAAAATAGATTGTGCTTGCTTTGGCAGCACATATACTAAAATTGGAATGATGCAGAGAAGATTAACATGGCCCTGTACAGGATGACATGTGCATTTGTGAAGGATTCCATATTTTTGGTATATTTGTAGGTTTTTAAGAGAATTGATCTTTCTCATCACAATATTTGTTTTCTTTTTTTTGTAATGATGAGATTACAGACCTATATAAGATGATGTTAAACTTGTAGTAATCATATCATGATGTATGTAAGTCAAATCATTATGCTATACACCTTAAACTTATACAGTGCTGTACGTCCAGTGCATCTCAATGAAACTGGAAAGAAATAGATTATGCCATTAAAGCATAAAATTGAAAGATAATAAGAATAGCAACAAAATAAGGTTAGTTCATTTTTTTGCATCTTGAGTTAGTGTCAGTTTCTGAATCAGGTTCTTTCTCACAAAAACCTTAGGAAGCATTGGGCTGGCCAAAAAATTTGTTCAGGTTTGGTCCACTGGCTAAGTTTGAAAGTGCTGGTAAATAAGAAAAATACTTCTGATAAATGCAGTGTCTTACTTTGTGAAAACATGAAAAAATTTAAACAGTGACTTTTATTAAATCATAATTTAAAAAGTTAAGAGCACTGCTTTGGTGTTTTAATTCCATTGTGTCAATTTTGATTTCCCTCAAACAGTAGAGATTGAAGACTTCAAAGGGATCCCACAAGGGTGTCTGTGCTAAAATGCCATTTCCAAAAGATCACAACTGGTGCTCAGAAGTTATTCTCATAAGTATTATATACAACAAATATAAGTTCAGTACTATACAATCTGAGGAAGATTAGTGAAGGCAATGGAGAAGGCAATGGCACCCCACTCCAGTACTCTTGCCGGAAACTCCCATGGATGGAGGAGCCTGGTAGACTGCAGTCCATGGGGTTGCTGAGGATCGGACACGACTGAGCGGCTTCACTTTCACTTTTCACTTTCATGCATTTGAGAAGGAAATGGCAACCCACTCCAGTGTTGTTGCCTGGAGAATCCCAGGGACGGGGGAGCCTGGTGGGCTGCCGTCTATGGGGTCTCACAGAGTTGGACACGACTGAAGGGACTTAGCAGCAGCAGCAGTGAAGCCAAGAAGCCACAACTGTCACACTCACAGGATGATGGTGTTAGTTGCTTACTCGTGTCCAACTTTTTTTGACTCCACGGACTGGACTGTAACCCACCAGGGTCCTCTGTCCATGGAATTCTCCAGGCAAGAACACTGGTGTGGATTGCCATTCCCTTCTCCAGGCCCTCTTCCTGACTCAGGGATCAAACCCAGGTCTTCTTCACGCAGGCAGACTCTTTACCGTGTAAGCCACCAGGGAAGCCCATATACTCACAGGAATACCACTCAAATATCCATGCCTTTCAATATAAGCACAGCAAATATGCATATACAATTAAATTGTTTGACATTCGAAATGTGTGACATTGCCCTATGTAACTCTAACACATTAACCAGTATATGGCAATCCTCTGGTGGCAGTGATTGATTCGGGATGGTACAATCAAAGTGAAGCAATTTATTCATTGGTTGTGGGAAGCAGCCTCTTCCTGTATTGAAAAAGGAAGCTATGTAAGTCAGGCTGCAGCAGCTATTTATGTCCACTATGAGGACAACTAGTTTGTAGGTGAAGCTGCAACACAGAAGAGGGTAGAAAAAAATGATTAATTGTAAATCATTTAGTTTAAATAAGTCATATAACGCCTTCAGATATTTGACTGGTTACAAAGACTGCTTTTCTGGCTGAGTTTTAGTTATAGTTAGTTATGTAAATGGAGAAGGCAATGGCACCCCACTCCAGCACTCCTGCCTGGAAAACCCCATGGATGGAGGAGCCTGGTGGGCTGCAGTCCACGGGGTCGCTAAGAGTCAGACACGACTGAGCGACTTCACTCTCACTTTTCACTTTCATGCATTGGAGAAGGAAATGGCAACCCACTCCAGTGTTCTTGCCTGGAGAATCCCAGGGACGGGGGAGCCTGGTGGGCTGCCGTCTATGGATGGTCGCACAGAGTCGGACACGACTGAAACGACTTAGCAGTAGCAGTTATGTAAACGATATAAGGACATATGCATTTATATGCAATAGAGACACCTAGTGCTGTCAGGTGATTCCTATGATGGCAAGATATTTAGAAAATTATTAATACCTACTATGTGCAAAGAGCTAGTATAGACTTTGAGAAGAAGAAATCATTATAAATTAATTGCTTTGAGAATGATTTTGAATCAAATAGCTCCAACACTGTGAATTACAAATTATGTGCTAATATATCAATGGCACCCCACTCCAGTACTCTTGCCTGGAAATTCCCATGGACGGAGGAGCCTGGTGGGCTGCAGTCCATGGGGTCGCTGAGTCAGATATGACTGAGCGGCTTCACTTTCACTTTTCACTTTCATGCATTGGAGAAGGAAATGGCAACCCACTCCAGTGTTCTTGCCTGGAGAATCCCAGGGATGGCGGAGCCCAATGGGCTGCCGTCTATGGGGTCGCACAGAGTCGGACACGACTGAAGCGACTCAGCAGCAGCAGCAGCAGCATATCTATATATAAAGTGTTATCAGTGGTGAGAAAACTCATAGCCTGTGATTCATATGAATTTCTTTTTAAAAGCAAGTCTTCTACTTTCCATTTTGGATCTCATTCATACTATTATCTAAGCAGAATAGGCTAGGGAAGAGTGGAATTGCTGCAGTCTATTCAAAACAAGTGAACAGGATTGGCTTGGAGTTGTGCCATCATTGCAGAGGTAGTAATTTGGCTCAATGAAGATTGTTGCCTTGATTAATGATATAAAAATATAGGAGTTTGTAAGATAAGGTTCTCTCTAAGAAGGTAAAAATTTGATAATATAAGCATACTTTTGAAATGACATTTTATTTTCATGCTGACACTTTAGACTTTTATTTGTTGTCAGTAAAATAGAGCAAAATTAGTTATACATGTATTATTTCTTTTTCCTCCAACTTCTCTAGCCACACTCTCCACAGCACACAGAAATATTCATGAACAAGAAGATACATGGCTAAAAATGAAGGAATTTCACACACAGTGCAAAGGGGATGTGGTAGTTAGTATGAAATATTAATTAAAATCTAAACGAGTGACTGGGGAAAAAGGTCTTTTTTAAATAACTAGTTTTTTTGTGAGATTCAGACTATGTAATCTAGCATATAACAATTTGGTACAGATATAAGCCATGTATAAGGAGAAGTTAGTAATAAAAGTTAAGTAACTGATTGATTCAAAATAAGTGAGCTAAGAACAGTATTTTTCAGTTCAGTTCAGTCGCTCAGTCATGTCCGACTCTTTGCGACCCCATGAATCGCAGCACGCCAGGCCTCCCTGTTCATCACCATCTCTCGGAGTTCACTCAGACCCACATCCATTGAGTCAGTGATGCCATCCAGCCATCTCATCCTCGGTCGTCCCCTTCTTCTCCTGCCCCCAATCCCTCCCAGCATCAGAGTCTTTTCCAATGAGTCAACTCTTCACATGAGGTGGCCAAAGTACTGGAGTTTCAGCTTTAGCATCATTCCTTCCAAAGAAATCCCAGGGTTGATCTCCTTCAGAATGAACTGGTTGGATCTCCTTGCAGTCCAAGGGACTCTCAAGAGTCTTCTCCAACACCACACTTCAAAAGCATCAATTCTTCGGCGATCAGCCTTCTTCACAGTCCAACTCTCACATCCATACATGACCACAGGAAAAACCATAGCCTTGACTAGACGGACCTTAGTCGGCAAAGTAATGTCTCTGCTTTTGAAAATGCTATCTAGGTTGGACATAACTTTTCTTCCA
>SJYT01082005.1:13226-23423 GCA_006410635.1 Cephalophus harveyi | reverse complement strand
GAAGACTCTTGAGAGTCCCTTGGACTGCAAGGAGATCCAACCAGTCCATTCTGAAGGAGATCAGCCCTGGGATTTCTTTGGAAGGAATGATGCTAAAGCTGAAACTCCAGTACTTTGGCCAGCTCATGCAAAGAGTTGACTCATTGGAAAAGACTCTGATGGTGGGAGGGATTGGGGGCAGGAGGAGAAGGGGACGACAGAGGATGAGATGGCTGGATGGCATCACTGACTCGATGGACGTGAGTCTGAGTGAACTCTGGGAGTTGGTGATGGACAGGGAGGCCTGGCGTGCTGCGATTCATGGGGTCACAAAGAGTCGGACACGACTGAGCGACTGAACTGAACTGAACTGAATATGGCAATAAACAAATAAAATATTTAATAACCTACTGAAAAGCTTATGGTTCATTGGAGGTATAGATGCTGATTAGGAAGGCAGATGAAGATTACGTTTCATAGTCTGTATGACATGCTGAATTGCATACACTTTTGTATGTGTTTCTACCCTGACTTGTTCCGCAGGGTATTGGATGTGGCTCCTAAGGGGCTCTGGTGGAATCACTACAAGAATAAATGTGAGAGGGAAACGTGATCAGATCAGCATTTAGAATGATCTCAGGTACAGCTGTGTAGAAGGTGTACTGGAGGAAGAGAAGATGAAAGTGAAAAATAAGAAGGGAGTGATCTCTAATGGATAATGGATCTGGGGAGTCAGGTGAGAGCGAGTGGAGACTGAGAGGAAGTGGAAGGGGAGGGGAGGGCACATATCATTCTATCTCTCACCTTCCGAGAGTCTTTCTTCACCTTTGGTCCCAATTTCTCCTTTGCCCCTTCATCTTTCCATTCCCCTTCCTTCACTCATTCTATTTCCACATTTTCCTTCCTTTTAAATTTCTTCTTCCATTCAATTCTTCACCTCTTTCCATTTCTTCTCCTTCAATAAATTTTTTTTCTCTTCTATTGGATTGGATTCGACAGCTTCTGAAATTGTTGTCTTTTCAGAAGAGCTCTAAGTCTCCTCTTCAAACAATATATTCATCTATGTCTGTACTAATTAGTTACCCTTCTGCCACTTGACTCCCACTTATGTTCTGGGTGAACTGAGCCTCACTCAGTTAAGGGCTACCTACCGTGGAGGATGGGGAAAAATGAAGTGTCCCAGGTGTGCAGCTGTGGCCAGAGTTTCTCCTGCATGGACCTGCATATTTCACTCATGCTAGAGTTAATACCAGGTATTTATTAGTTACTAACAGCAAGGATGAGCCCTGCAGGGCACAAGTAAATTCTGAAATGAAGATTGTATCCATTGCACATTTTTGTTGAATTGTAGAAGAAAAATATAGACACATGAAAAAGTTCATTAACATTATTATCTGTTAACTGTTGCATGAAAGAAAAATGATTGGTACAAAAATGTATTAGAGACTGGAAAAGGGAGAATATCTTAAGAGTAGGAGACTACACAGAGGAGAGTGATGACCATTTATTATTTTACACACTGTTCTAGAAAACTTATGTATCATTTTATTCAAGCTCCTAGACAAATTTACAGACAAAACATTTTCTTACAGAGATGAAATCTGAGACTCAGATAAGAAATTTACTCAAGGTCAAATCTCAGAGAAATATAGTTATTAACTTCAGTTGGGCTCTATGTGTCTTCCCACCACTCTATTACCACTGAATCTTTGAAAAGCAGGTTGCATGTGTCTCTAGATCAATTTAAGGTGTCTTGTGAATGTGTATTTCAGTATCAGCTCTCCAAAGACAAGATCAGTTATATCAGGCCAGGGTATTGTGATCTGCACATGAGGGTGTCCTTTGTCTGGACTTGGACAATTGCTTTGAGTCACTGAGGACTAGAATGGCGCATAGTAACTTTATGCATCTCTGTTTGTGGTGTGTTTTCTTTAGGTGTATGGAGAAGATAGCATGGATTCAGGGAACCACACATGGGTGTCAGAGTTTGTCTTCCTGGGGCTCTCACAGACTCAGGAGCTCCAGTTCTTCTTGTTCCTGGTGTTACTGCTTGTCTACACCACCACTGTCATGGGAAACCTCCTCATCATAGTCATGGTGACCTCTAATTCCAGGCTCCACACACCCATGTATTTCCTGCTGTGAAATCTGGCTGTTTTAGATCTCTGTTTCTCCTCAGTCACTGCTCCAAAGATGCTGGTGGACTTCCTCACTGAGAAGAAGACCATCTCCTACCAGGGCTGCATGGCCCAGATCTTCTTCTTCCACCTCTTGGGAGGTGGGACTGTCTTCTTCCTCTCAGTGATGGCCTACGACCGCTACATAGCCATCTCCCGGCCTCTCCACTACATCACCATCATGAACACTCGAGTGTGTGTGGGGCTGGTGGTGGCTGCCTGGATAGGGGGCTTTGTCCACTCCATTGTCCAGCTTGTTTTGATGCTTCCATTGCCTTTTTGTGGCCCCAACACCTTGGATAACTTCTACTGTGACATTCCACAAGTGCTGAGACTTGCCTGCACTGACACCTCCCTCCTGGAGTTCCTTATGATCTCCAACAGTGGAATGCTGGTCTTCATCTGGTTCCTCCTCCTTCTGATCTCTTATACTGTCATCCTGGTGATGCTGAGGTCCCACTCAGGGCAGGCGAGGAGGAAGGCAGCTTCCACCTGCACCACCCACATCATTGTTGTGTCTATGATCTTCATTCCTAGTATCTATATCTATGCCCGACCCTTCACTTCCTTCCCCATGGACAAAGCTGTGTCTATCAGCTACACTGTCTTGACCCCCATGCTCAACCCCATAATCTACGCACTGAGGAATCAGGAGATGCAGGCAACCATGAAGAGATTAGGCAAGCGCCTAGTGAATTCCAGCAGGAAGTGAATTTGAGATAGATTGACTTTAAGTGACAAATGTTTTCTCTGAACTGTTTTCCCATGTGAGAAGTGGAGAAAAGATTTTATTGAGTGTGGCAGCTGAGATTAAAGTAATATTTCTATGGACCTCCTCCTGCATCAGGTATTGTGTTAGGCACTTTCATACTTTTGTGTCATTCTCAGAAAACTGACCGTGGATATGCTATTATTATATTAAACAGTTTTGCCCAACCCTGGTACCTCAATGGTAAAGAATGTGCTTGCCAATGCAGGAAACATGAGTTGAATCCCTGGGTCAGAAAGATCCCCTGGAGAAGGAAATAGCAACCCACTCCAATATTCTTGCCTGGGAAATTCATGGACAGAAGAGCCTGGTGGGCTAGAGTCCTCGGTGTCCCAAAGAGTCAGATGTGACTTAGCAACTAAATGAATGAAACAGCTTTACAAATGGGAAAACTCAGAGAGAAGTGACTTGTTCAATAATGAGGAGCAAGTGAGGTGAAGAGCTGGGCTAGGGGACAGTTTCTCTGACTCCAAGTTTCGAGGCAGAGGATATGGGTAGAATTTGAAACTCAGGGTCTCAGACAATCACAAAGGAAAACTTAGAGAGTTCCTCTTGTATGGATAAATATCCGTGATGAATGCTCCATATTTTCATCTCAACTCTGAAGCAATCACATTTGTTCTGCTCTCTGTCTCTCTACCTCAACCTCACTGTGGTATTTTGGAAGTGATCTCACTCGTAACATTGTCTAAAAATTCCCATAAGGGTATTTTCCCTTTGGATTTGTTCTTTTTCTACCAAATACTCTTTGGATAATATGAAAACTATTCTACTTTCTGAACCAAATCCTTACATCATTTATATCATGTGGCTAAGAAGAGGATGTTCTAGAATGGTTGGGGAACCAAGGCCAGAGAGAGCAGGACCATGTCTATTAGTGGTCCTGGTCTGAGGTATGGGTTCAGGCCAAGTCTGCTGCCTCATGGGGTTTTTGCCTTTCTCTTTGACTTCCTACCCTGGAATGAGGGCTTCTTGAAGGGTGGGGGCTGTACTTTATTCATCTTTAAATCCTCTCAGGACCTAGACATTATCCCATTCAAATAAGCATTTCTACTTTTTCTTGCATCCTGTTCTTTCCCTGTGAAGTTCAGATCTTCTTTAATCTCTGTATAAAGTGAGGTGAAATTTGCTCAGTCTTGTCCAACTCCTTGCGACCCCATGGACTATGCAGTCCCTGGCCTTCTTCAGGCCAGAATACTGGAGTGGGTAGCTGTTCCCTTCTCCAGGGGATCGTCCCAACCCAGGGATCAAACCCAGGTCTCCCCCATTGCAAGCAGATTCTTTACCAGCTGAGCTCCCAGGGGAGCTCCACATCTCTGTATAACTTGTATTTATTTACCCCATTTCATTGAAGTATGTTTTTCTTCATTAAAGTCTTGGGCAACGTATAACATTGCTCCAAAGTTAAGGTAATAGAAAGCTTTCTTGTTTCCTCTTCCTTCCCAGCAATCATCCCATGCTGGAAATAAAAGTTACAGACTCTTCAAGCCATTATGGCAGCTCTGAATTCATCCTTTCTTCCCTTGTACTTCCCTGTCCATTTCACACATTTCTCCCCATTTGCAGTGGGTGTTTGGGGATGATGGGAGAGAAAATGAACTCTGCCATGTTTGATCTGGGAGGTCCCACAAAACAGTGTTTTCCCATTCACGCCAAAGTCCTTTAAATATTTGACAGTACTTCTCTCATCCTCTAATTTGTCTTTTTCCAGATGCAGCATCTACATTCCTTCAATTATTCCTATTGTGACAAGTTTCCTGATTCCAACAACCTGACCATTTCCTCTGTATTTGCTCTCATATGATCACATGGCTCATAAAATGTGATGTTCGGCACATGATACACAGCTATATGGGGGTTGTGAACTCTTTTGGACACTATGATAGCCCTCTTTGAAATATACATCCACCATAAGGATGCTTTGGACTGCAAGTAGCAACATAACCAAATCACAGTGGCTTAAAGAATGAGGAGATTATCTCACTTAGAAAGATTAGAGGGTAGGCAATTCTATAGTTGGTTAATTCATCAACTCCAACATTTTAGGATCAGGTTTGGCTGCTCTATAATTCCTTGTCTTTCCCTTAATGATAGCAATATGACTCCCAAAACTTCAGCCATTGTATCATTTTTAAAATTTTTAAATTGAAGGATAATTGTTTTATAGAATTTTGTGGTTTTCCGTCATACATCAACAAGAATCAGTCTTAGGTACACCATGTCCCCTCATTCCTGGACCTCCCTCCCATCTTCCTCCTCACCCTACCCTTCAGCCTGTTGCAGAATCCTTGTTTGAGTTCCCTGAGTCATACAGCAAATTCCCATTGGCTGTGTAGTTTAAATATGGTATTGTAAATTTTTATGTTACTCTCTCCATACATTTCCCCTTCTCCCTCCTCTCCTCCCACTGTGTCCGTAGGTCTATTCTCTATGTCTGTTTCTCCATTGCTGCCCTGAAAATAAATTCATCAGGGCCATCTCTACCTATTCCATATATATGTGTCAGTATATGATATTTATATTTCTCTTTCTGACTAACTTCACTGTGAATAACGGGCTCTATTTTCATCCACCTCATTAGAACACATTCAAATGGATCCTTTTTATGGCCAAGTAGTATTCCATTATGTGTATGTAACACAGCTTCTTTATCCATTCATCTGTTGATGGACATCTAGGTTGCTTCCATGTTCTAGCAATTGTAAAAAGTGCTGCAGTGAAAATTGGGATACATGTGTCTTTTTTCAGTTTTTATTTCCTCTGGGGGTAAAGGCTTAGGAGTGGAATTTCTGGGTCATATGGTGATTTTACTCCAAGCTTTTAAAGGAGTCTCCATACCATCTTCCATGTGGCTGTATCAGTTTGCATTCCCACCAACAATGTAAGAACGTTCCCTTTTCTCCACACCCTCTCCAGCATTTATTGTTTGTAGACTTTTTGATGATGGCCATAGTGACAGGCCTGAAGTGGTATCTCATTGTAGTTTTTAAAAATTAATTTATTTTTCAATTGAAGGATACTTGCTTTACAGAATTTTGTCGTTTTTTGTCAAAGCTCAACATGAATCAGCCATAGGAATACATACATCCCCTCCCTTTTGAACCTCCCTCACAGCTCCCTACCCATCCCACCCCTCTAGGTTCTTTCTTTGTGTTTAGTCTTTGTTAGTTTGATTAGTATGAATCTTGGCTTTTTTCTCCTTGGGTTTATCCTGTATGGAACTCTTTGCACCTCTTGGACTTGATTGACTATTTTCTTTTCCATGTTGGGGAAAATTTCAACTATAATCTCTTCAAAAATTTTCTCATACCCTTTCTTTTTCTCTTCTTCTTCTGGGACCCCTATAATTCACATATGGTGCATTTGAAATTGTCCCAAAGGCCTCTGAGACTATCCTCAGTTCTTTTCATTCTTTTTACTATATGTTGCTCTTCCAAAGTTATTTCCACCATTTTATCTTCCAGCTCACTGATTCGTTCTTCTGCTTCAAATATTCTGTTATTGAGTCCTTCTAGAGTGTTTTTAATTTCAGTAATTGTGTTGTTTGCCTTGGTATATTCTTTAATTCTTCTATATCTTTGTTAATTGATTCTTGCATCTTCTCCATTTTGTTTTCAAGGTTTTTGACCATGTTTACTATCATTATTCTGAATTCTTTTTCAGTTGCTTTGCCTCTTTCCTTTTCATTTATTTGGACTTCTGGGTTTTGTAGTTTGTTCCTTCATTTGTGTGGTATTTCTCTGCCTTTTCATTTTTTTTTAACTTATTGTGTTTGTGGTCTCCTTTTCCCAGGCTTCAAGACTGAATTCTTTCTTCCTTTTGGTTTCTGCCCTCCTAAGGGTGGTCCAGTGGTTTGTGTAAGCTTCATATAGGCTGAGATTTGTGCTGAGTCTTTGTTGTTGTTGTTTTTCCTCTGATGGGCAAGGCTAAGCGAGGTGGTAATCCTGTCTGGTTATGATTTGGTTTGTATTTTTGTTTTGTTTGTTGTTTAGATGAGGCGTCCTGCACAGAGTGCTACTGGTGGTTGGGTGATGCCGGGTCTTGTATTCAAATACTTTGCTTTGTGAGTTCTCACTATTTGATCCTCCCTAGGGTTAGTTCTTTGGTAATCTAGGGTCTTGGAGTCAGTGCTTCCACTCCAAAGGCTCAGGGCTTGATTCCTGGTCAGAAACAACAATTCCACAAGTGGTTTGTTATGGCATTAAGTGAGATTAAAACAAATACCCCAAATCAAGAAACCAAAGATGAACTCCAGACAAATGGCAGTTACAAAATCAGGCAAATAATAATTAAAATAATAGAATATACACATATACACCCATGAGCAAAGTCAAAACAGTCCAACAAAAATAAAGAACAGCAGATTGACCTGGCAAACAAAGGAAATAAAATTTATATTTACCAGTTAAAAACCAAACTAGCTAAAGCACAAGCTGGAAAACAATACTAAAGTCAGGTGCCAAGTGACTAATAAAGCAATGAAAACAAAGGAAAACAAAACTAACAAATACGTTGAGAGGAAAAGACAGAAAGGAAAAAGAAAGAATAGATATGTAAAGTTAAATAGAGATAGATGAAGGTTTATGTACATTAAAGATTGACTTAAGGGGAAAAGAATAGTAGGAAAGACAAACAAAGAAATAAATGTAGAAAAAATATAACAGGTTTAAAAATTAAAAATTAATATTATAAAAAAGAGAAAAGGGGAAAGAAGGAAGAAGAAAGAAAAAAGGAGAAAAAAAGAGGAGGGGGAACTCCAGAGAACTGCAAAAGGCCAACATAGACGCAGAGGTTTATAACAACAATAAAAAGGGTGACTGAATATACACATATACATATACACCCATCAGCAAACTCAAAACAGTTCAACAAACATAAAGTACAGTAAATTGGCCTTGCAAACAAAGGAAACCAAAAATTATATCTACTAGTTAAGAACAAAACTAACTGAAGCACAAAAAGGAAAACAAAACTAAAGCAAGGTGTCAACTGGGGAATAAACCAATGAAAATAAAACTAACAAATATGTTGAGAGGAAAGGAAAAAAGAAAGAATAGATATGCATAGTTAAATCGAGGTAGATGAAGATTTATATATATTAAGGATTAATTGCAAGGGGGAAAGAACAGTAGGAAAAGCAAATAAAGGAATAAATATATAAAAAATAATAATAGGTTTAAAAAATAAAACAAAAAAAGGGGAAAAAAAGGAAAACTCCCCAGAATTGCAAAAGCCCAACATAGAGGAGGGTTTATAACAACAATACAAAATGTGACTGAGGAAAAAAAAGCTCCAAAGCTTAACTAGATTTCATAGTGCGGTCTGTCGGCTGCCGGGGTCGGTAGGTCTCCGGGTATTTACCGGCCTGTTTGCCACCATGCCGCTGTACGAGGGCCTGGGAAGCTGCGGGGAGAAAACGGCGGTCGTGATAGATCTGGGAGAGGCTTTTACCAAATGTGGATTTGCTGGAGAAACTGGTCCAAGATGTATAATTCCGAGTGTGATAAAAAAAGCTGGCATGCCTAAGCCTATCAAAGTTGTACAATACAACATCAATACAGAAGAACTATATTCCTACCTAAAGGAATTCATCCACATACTGTATTTCAGGCATCTATTGGTGAATCCCAGAGACCGCAGAGTTGTGGTTATTGAGTCTGTATTATGTCCTTCTCACTTCAGAGAGACACTCACTAGTGTTCTTTTCAAGTATTTTGAGATTCCATCTGTCTTGCTTGCTCCAAGTCATCTAATGGCTCTTCTTACACTTGGGATAAACTCTGCCATGGTCCTAGATTGTGGATATAGGGAGAGCCTGGTGTTACCTATATATGAAGGAATCCCAGTACTGAATTGTTGGGGAGCACTCCCCTTAGGCGGAAAAGCTCTTCACAAGGAGTTGGAAACTCAACTGTTGGAACAATGTACTGTTGACACAGGTGCTGCTAAAGAACAGAGCCTTCCCTCTGTGATGGAAAGGTCATTTGAATTGTGAAGCCTTCCGGATTTCCCTGACTTCCCTGGTGGCTCAGATGGTAAAGCGTCTGCCTACAATGTGGGAGACCCGGGTTCAATCCCTGGGTCGGGAAGATCTCCTGGAGAAGGAAATGGCAACCCACTCCAGTATTCATGCCTGGAAAAGCCCATGGATGGAGGAGCCTGTAGGCTACAGTCCATGGGGTCGCAAAGAGTCGGACACTACTGAGTGACTTCACTTTCACTTTCACTTTATAAAATTGACAACTACAACAAAGCGGGAAAGAAAGGGAAAAGAAAAAAGCAAAAAAAAAAAAAAAAGAAAAAAGAAAAGAAAAGAATCTACAGAATAGTCAAAAATAAGAATAATAAGTGTTTTTCTCGAGTCACTGCTGTCAGAGTCCTTTCCCTTGGTGGGAGTCACAGTCCACCTCACCTCCCTAGGATGCCCTCCAGCACTGATGATCTCTGGACATGCTGTGGGGGCAGCTCAGATTCCAATCTGGTCCTTCTCCTCTGTGCTCTTGCCGCCAATGTCACAGCTATGAGAACTAGTGCATTTGTGTGTGTGTGTGTGGCAGCTCTCAATGTCCTTTTATATGTTCCATAGACACAGTCTGCCTAGTTGATCATGTGGATTTAATCTGCAGCTTGTACAGCTGGTGGGAAGGTTTTGGGTCTTCTTCCTTAGCCACGCTGCCCCTGGTTTCAATTGTGGTTTTATTTCCACCTCTGCATGTGGGTTGTCCACTGCTGTTTGCTCCTGAGGCTGCTCTGGAGGACTTGGGTCTGCCCTTGTGAGGGCCAGGTGTGGAGGTGGTGCAGCTGCTTGGGTCGTAGGGGCTCTGGCAGAACCAGGTTCTCAGGGGGGGGTTGGTGGCTAGGGAAGAAAGGAATATAGTGCTCTAGAAGGGTATGGCAACCAGTATTGGCCAATATGCTCCAGTATTCTTGCCTGGAGAACCCCCCTGACAGAGAAGCCTGGCAGGCTACAGTCTACAGGTTTGCAAAGAGTCAGACACAACAGTCTGTGCACATAGATGCAAGACTTTTTTTGCCTGTGGCAGCTCTGCCCCAGTGAGGATTGAACATGAAGTTGGCACAGCTGCTTGGCTTGTGGGGATCCTGGCAGCACCAAGTGTGAAGGGACACGCACTGCCTCCACCCCAGGAGTTATGGCCCTGTCAGTCTTTTTCGAACCTCTTGTAGCTGGGGATCAGATGGCCTCTTTGGTCAGTCTTTCTCTGTAACTCTGCCCATTCAGGCACTTAGAGGGCTCCCTTGCCTGGGGTAAAT
>SJYT01081999.1:0-61991 GCA_006410635.1 Cephalophus harveyi | reverse complement strand
GCCCCTGACCTCGGATGCGGGGTGTTTCCCCCCGGCCGCCACTGGCCTCGGAAGTGGGGCAGCTCCTCCCGGCCGCCGCCCTGACCTCGGACCACACGGGGTGTCTGCCCCCAGCCGCCACTGGCCTCGGATGCGGGGTGGCTCCACCCAGCTGCCACCCTGACCTCAGACGCCCCTGACCTCGGACGCGGGGTGTCTCCCCCCGGCCGCCACTGGCCTCGGATGCGCGGTGGCTCCACCCAGCTGCCGCCCTGACCTCGGACGCCGGGTGTCTTCTCCCGGCCGTCACTGGCCTCAGACGTCGGGCAGCTCTTCCCGGCCGTCGCCCTGACCTTGGACGCGGGGTGTCGCCTCCCGGCCGCCCCTGACCTCGGACACGGGGTGTCTCCTCCCGGCCGCCACTGACCTCGGATGCGGGGTAGCTCCACCCAGCTGCCGCCCTGACCTCGGAGGCCGGGTGTCTCCTCCGGGGCCGCCACTGACCTCAGCACAGGTAGCTCCTCTCGGCCGTTCCTGCGCCGTCGCAGCCTGGCACTCTAGGCTGCTGTCCCCGACCTCGGACGTGGGGCAGCTCCTCCCGGCCGCGCGTAGTGCGCCGGCCCGGCTCTCGCAGCCCCAAGATTATGCAGCTCTGTCCTCCAGCTCCTCTGGGTCCAGGACCTCTGGGACGACTATGCAGTCTTCTTTTTCAGATCTGAAATGATTCCTCGTGGCCCAGAATCCTGGAGTTTCAAGGCAAGCTAACCGTCTCCAGCACATCCACTAGACGAGTGTTCTCAGAGTGCAGTTCTTACACTAGCAACAGCAGTCACCACAGAACTTGTTGGATGCGAAAATTACTGACTGGGCAACATCCCAAAGCTATGAAATCAGAAAATCTGGGTTATACCTGTGAAATTGCTGGTACAATGTAATTTTCAAGGTTTGGGGCCTCAAACTATAGGGAAAGCTATCTTCTCTTTTGTGTTTTCCTAAGCAAAAAAAGAAAAGAAAGAAAAAAAGGATAGTGTTTCCTGAGAAATAAGTGCTAACTTTAGACCTCTGTATATTAAGCAGTCTGTTCTTTCTCAGTAGCAGTACAATAAAATGATTAGAAACTTGAGGTTTTATTTTCGAGTGCCTGGATTTTAACCTTATTGCTGCCACACATTAGCTATGGGACCTTGAGCAAGTTAAAATCTCCATGCCTCATTTTCATCACCAGCAAAAGCAGAAACTAACAGTATAGTCCCTTAAAGGGATTGTGTGAAAATTGATTTAATGTGTTTAGTGTTTAGCATTGTACCGGCCCTTTGTTTAAAATGTAATATGTAGTATTTAAGTAAATATAATATTTACCTTATATCCCCTATTGGTAAGTGTTGATGTTAAGCATGAAATAAGTTCTTTTAAAAAAATCTCCTCCAGCATCTAGCAGGGTGAAACAAATGCTAGATATTCAAGAAATGACAATGTGAGACATAGAGTGCATGTACAAAAAAGAATTTAAGTTAAAATGTAAATGCAATTAATTTAAATAAAAAGACTTCTTGGTGAGGAAAAAAAAAAAGAAACTCTGGGTTGGATCTACCACTTTGTGTTTACTGAACTTTCCCTGTGACTCTGATGCATCCTGAAGTTTGAGAATCACTGCAAAAGACAAAGCCCGAAAGGGAAGTGTAAGTACAATAATACTTCCATTCAGGAAAGGAAATACGGGACTTCCCTGGTGGTCCAGTGGTTGAGAATCCACCTTCCAATGCAGGGGACATGGGTTCTATCACTGGTCAGGGAACTAAAATCCCACAGGCCAAGGACAACTAAGCCCACGTGCTACAAGCAGAGAGGCCTGTGTGCACCCACCACCAGGACACAGCACAGCCAAAACAAGTCAGGAAAATTTACTAATGGAGACATGAATACAGAAAATATACATGGAGGAACCTTGCTCTCTTCTTTAAAAATAATAAAGATGAGAAAATTTGCGGTAGACCCCGCTCTGAGCACATGCCACACCCCATGCTTCTTAGTTTCGCCGCGTAACAAGACTTAGTGACACACAGGGGCAACCATCTGTCGTTCATGTGCTTTGGGCACGTGGGCTGGGCTCAGCGGGGCTTACCTGTGGCCCTAGGATCAACTGGCAGGCTACGGCCTCATGTACAGCTTGCAGTTGGTTGGGTTTTGCCAGGAGTGGTGAGGGTACCTGGGCCATATCTCTTCTCATCTAGTAGTCCAGATCCCACTCAATCACAAGACGGTGGTCTCAGAGTTTCCAAATGCAGAAAGAAAGAGGATAAGCAACAAGCACTTTCCAAATCTCTGTGTCCTGCTCGCTATTGTCTCATCTGTCAAAGCAACCATATGGTCAAGCCCCGTGTGTAGGAGGGGGTCTACATAAGGGTCATGAATACTTGGGATGTGTACATTTTTGCAGCCATTTCTGCAAACAATTCACCATACTGCCTGGCAGGATTAGTGAGGGTGCCCTACCTTGGCAGATGGAGTAAGTTTGCTAGTCTGGCAGCCTCTGGTTCTGAGCTCCAGGAGTAACATGGTGGTTCATTGTCCTTCGCTGGCATACTATGCCATGCTACTATGTATGGGCTGTAGGTATATGTCTTTCTTGGTGGCTGCACAGTTTGTTGCTGTGTCCCTATTGGTGGGAGCTGCAAATTAGAGATTTAAGTGTTGAACAGCTGGAAGTAGTTACAGCCAGATTTGGAGTGTCTTTGGCAATACATCAGCTGCAAAGACTTAGTGGGCCTCTGGACTGTTCAACCCAGTGAATTCCACGTGCCGATAAAGCAGGTAAAGATTGTGTCTAGACCTGTGCTGTCCAATGCAGTAGCCACTAGCCAGAATTAGTCACTGAACACTTGAAATGTAGCTAGTTTTGAGATGTGCTATTTCTTCTTACTTCTTGACATAACTACTAGAATATTAATATTACATCTCTGGTCATATTGTATTTCTGTTGGTCGGCAGTTAATCTGCCTTGAAGCCTGAGAATTTTGGCCTCGTATTAATCCTTCTTTCCAGTAAATAACACCTTCTCTTTTAGTCTAACCATATGTTCCTTGAAACAAAAATATATATATATTTATTTATTGGGCTGTTTTGGGTCTTAGCTGCGGCATATGGGATCCAGTTCTCTGACCAGGGATCGAACCTGGGCCCCCTGCATTGAGAGCAGTGGAGTCTTAGCCACTAGACCACCAGGAAAGTCCCTCTTGAAATAATCTGAAAGTGGTTCTCTGGAGAGGGAGAATTCCAAGAGGCCAAGGATAAGCTGGCTGTCTTTCTAGGACCTAACCTCGGAAGTCATATAGTGCCATCTGTATCATACTCTACTGGTCAAAGCAGTCAGAAGCCCAGCCAGATTCAGGGCAGGGAACATGGACCTCAATCTCTATTTTTGGCTGCACTGGGTCTCCACTGCTGCACAAGGGCTCCCTCTCATTGTGCTGGCGGGGCTTTCTGTGGTGGCTTCTCTTTGTGTGGAGCACGGGCTCTAGGCAGGTGGGCTCAGCAGTTGCAGCCTGTGGGCTTAGTTGCATTAGGTGCCTCTCAGCATGTGGTGTTTTCCCAGACCAGGGATCGAACCCATGTCCCCTGAATTGGCAGGTGGATTTTTTTTTTCTTTTTTTTATTCTTCAAATAAAGTTATGAAAGATTATAACTGTGCAATATTGAGAAGTATAGAACAAAATGTAATTATTGGAGAACAACTGCTCTACAATATTGTGTTGGCCTCTGCCACACATCAACACAAACCAGCCACACCTATACGTATGTCTCCTCCCTCCTGAACACCCCAACCCATCTCCCTCCACATTCCATCCCTCTAGGTTGTCACAGAACACTGGGTTGGGCTCCCTGTTTTACACAGCAAATTCTTACTTGCTATCTGTTTGACAAACAGTAATGTGTATGTTTCCATGCTTTTCTCTCAATTTGTCTTACTCATTCCTTCCTCCACTATGTCCACAAGTCTGTTTCCTATGTCTGGCAGGTGGATTCTTAATCACTGGACCACCAGGGAAGCCCTGG
Organism: Cephalophus harveyi; assembly: GCA_006410635.1. Taxonomy (NCBI): domain Eukaryota; kingdom Metazoa; phylum Chordata; class Mammalia; order Artiodactyla; family Bovidae; genus Cephalophus; species Cephalophus harveyi. The sequence continues at coordinate 57,959 of SJYT01081999.1, read as the reverse complement.
ACCTCACTTTTTTGATGGGAGGAATGTCAACAAATTTGCCACCTTAAAAAAAAAAAGCTGCCACAGTCCTCATTGTAAACCAGAGGACAGATATACTTATATTCCCAGATTTTTCTTACATTGTTGCAGTTAAAAGGAAATTTCAAACTCCATCACGGACTCGATGGACGTGAGTCTGAGTGAACTCCAGGAGATGGTGATGAACAGGGAGGCCTGGTGTGCTGTGATTCATGGGGTCGCAAAGAATCGGACACGACTGAGCGACTGAACTGAACTGAACTGAACTACCCAATCAGGTATGATGTTACACTCCTTTTTTCAAGCTGAAATTCTTTTCTCAGCCTAAAAAAAAATTTTTCCCCCTTCCAGCCCAGGAACTACTACAGAATAGATGCTGAGGCCTTAACTCTCAAAGCACCAATTTTGGAGCAGCATGGAAGGGGAGAAAAAATACTGGAATTCTCTCAAACTGTATGGGGAGATTTGGCATTTACATAAAAGACAATACTATTAAAGAATGACAATTTAAGGCAACTGTTCCAGTGCTACTGCTAAGTCACATCAGTCGTGTCTGACTCTGTGCGACCCCATAGACGGCAGCCCACCAGGCTCCCCCGTCCCTGGGATTCTCCATGCAAGAACACTGGAGTGGGCTGCCATTTCCTTCTCCAATGCATGAAAGTGAAGTCGCTCAGTCAGTCCGACTCTTAGCGACCCTATGGACTGCAGCCTACCAGGCTCCTCCATCCATGGGATTTTCCAGGCAAGAGTACTGGAGTGGGGTGCCATTGCCTTCTCCCAACTGTCCCAGTAGTTTCTGGTAAAAATACACACAGGTCTGGACTTCCCTGGTGGTACAGTGAACTCGAATCCGCCAGCCAATGCAGGGAGTATGGATTCAAGCCCTGGTCTGGGAAGATTTTTACATTCCATGGGCAACTAAAGCCCACGGGCCACAACTACTGAGGCCCACCTTCTGCAACTACTGAAGCCCAAGTGCCTAGAGCCTGCGCTCCACAACACTGAGAAGCCACTTCAATGAGAAGCCTGTGCAAGGCAGTGAAGAGTAGCCCCATCTCACCGAACTAGAGAAAGCCAGCACACAGCAAGGAAGAGCAACCAAAAATTTAAAAATAAATACGTAAGTGGTAAAAAAAATACATACAGGTCTGGATCCTTAAGCTGAATTAAAATACTAATACTTTTGGAACATCTATTAATGATACATCAAGAATGATAAAAAGATAAAGAAGACAAAGTTCTCCTTTTGTCTTAAATGCTAGAACTGAAATAGAAACATAGCTTGCCAGGCTCTACTGTCCATGGGATTCTCCAGGCAAGAATATTGGAGTGGGTTGCCCTCCTCCAGGGGATCTTCTAGATCCAGGGATTGGAACCTGAGTCTCTTACATGTCTTGCTTTGGCAGGCGGGTTCTTTACCAATTAGCGCCACCTGGGAAGCCCCTTGGAAACAAAGAGCTCCTGGTAAATGTGACCAGGAAGCCCCAGTGAAAGAACTGCCTGAGTTCAAGTCATTATGAAAGGGTGGTGTCAAATAGTCCGGGAAACGAAGCAAGGGACAAGATAAAGGCATACGCTATTAAGTGCAGAGAACTGGAAAAAGTAAGGCGTGGGGCCCCTGAAAACTTCCTCGCGAGTTCGTACAAAGGTAAACGTCCGGGTCCACAGCAACACAGTGAGCCCATTTCGCTGGAGAAAAATCGTGGCAGCGGGCTTGGACTCGTAGTTTCAGGAATCTCCCAGTAGAGGGCGCCATCAGCCCGGGAGTCCGTAGCTTGACTCGCCCGCGGGGGCGGGGCGTCCTGGGTCCGGGGGCGGGGCCGCCGGGCTCACGTGACCCTTGCTCATGGCGGCGGCGGCAGCGGGTGCGCTGGCGGCGCTCGGCGGCCGGAGCCGGATCCTGTAGCCGGGGTGTGGGCCCGCGTCAGTCCGTCCCTCCTTCGGCCCCCTCGTTTGTCTTCCGGAGTGTGGCTGGTAGAGCCGGGATGGCGGAGCGAGGCCTGGAGCCCTCGCCGGCTGCGGTGGCGGCGTTGCCGCCCGAAGTGCGGGCGCAGCTGGCGGAGCTGGAGCTGGAGCTCTCGGAGGGTAGGAGCCGGGCCGGGGAGCGGGCGCCCGGGCGCCGCTGCGGATCGCGGCGAGGGGAGACCGGGTCCCCACCGCGCGCCCTGGTGGCCGTGCGGGCAGAGGGGAGGAGGGTGCCGGAAATCTGGCCTGGGCTTCACGTGAAGGGTCGCTCTCCTCCTCGCCTACCCCGGAAAGTGGCTTTCCGTGTGGTTCATTGTGTTCTCTGGGAGCGGGGGAGCCGGGGCTGGGGGGAGAGGTCTTCCTCAGGCTCGGGCTGCTTCTGCGCTCCCTGTCCCCCCAAACCCCAGACAAAGCTGTGTCCTCCCGCTTCGGGCTTTGCCCGGGCGCCGGGGCGCGGTGGGGGCGGGGTGGGGGGGAGGCCGCCCGCGGGCTGGCTGACAGCTTGCTCCTGTCCTCCTGTCCTCTTCCCGGGGAGGGCCCCACGCCTGTTTCAGCTCCCCTTCCCCCCTTCAGAAAAAGAGAGAGACACAGGGGAAATCCGCCAGCATTTCTTCTTCCTTGTTTAACAATGCGAGATGCCTCCCCAGTGACAGGAGTGAGAGAGAAGCGAGGTGGGTCGTTGAGGGTCCTAAGGAGGCCAGAAGCAGTGGCGTTAACCCAGAGAGAAACGCACGGGGCGGCTTTTAGACCACCTTTGTCAAAAGGGTTGTTGTTATTTTTTTCTTCCCTCGGTGCCTGTATTCGGGCTGAATTTTCCGCATCTGATCACCTTTTGGAATCTTAGAAGAGGAAAGGAGAGAGGTGGCTACCGGTTACATGCAAATCCTGGCCGGCACGGTCTTTCTTTTGACAATGGATTGTTACAAGGACGCTTGGATTGGTTTTGAGAATTAAAAGAATGGAATAAATCGAGCCACTATTATTCGAGAAGTCCCTGGACAACAATGAGAGAAACGTTGCCCTGTTGTGGGCATGTGATCAGGCTTCTTGTGCAGTTGTGATCAGTTCTCCATAAAGTTCCTGTTTTTGTCACAGGCTGCCTCTGAGACAAAAGCAGCATTCTCTCCAAGCTTGATATCAGTACTGTGGTGGTGCCCCCAGAGTTGCATATTCTTCTTGAGTTCTTTGCCAGAGGCCCTCTCCACTAGCATTTTTCAAGTGGATTAAAAATTGCTGATAGGAAAAGAAGAATGTGACAACTTTCCAGGAGAGTTTTGACTTTTTGTTTACTTATCAAGGCATTCTCTCTACACACCCCCTCCCCCCATCCTTTACAGTAAAAAAAACCCAGAAGTAGATTTGAGTGGTGGTCAAGTCACTTGGGCATGGAGGGAAAGAATTATTTTTAATAACCTTGTTCGGGTTTTCCAATGTATAGGGAGGTGCCCTTTTCATTTGCACTCAATTAGCAACGTATTATTTTTCAGTTAATCAGTTGGGAAGTTACTCTTTGGCCAGTCCCTAGTATCAGTTGTGGTGGATGAGTCTGTTTCTGTGAAATGTTTAGGGCATTGCTATCTTGATTCTACCTCTCAAAATACCTCATTCTTCTAGACTAAAGCATCGTCATTCAATCCATGATGACTTTCATTCAAATTGGACTTTTAAAGCAAGTTAGAGTAACACATCAGCTATCTTTGATTAGCCAGAAGGAGAGAAGTTTGGCTGGATGTTTGCGTCAGAAAGAGATTAAAAATAGGAGTTAATTGCTTTTACATGGAGAGGGAAATCCTGGAAACTCCTTATTCTTGGTATATCTGCTTCCAGCTGATTATTTACTTCTCTGCTTGTTTCTAGAGATGATTCCAAGGAATTGTTTCTAGGACTCATACTGGCTAGCTCACCTTTCCTTGAAGAAGGTGTGAAACTGCTACAGATTGTAAGGCTAAGGCTTCAGAATTTTTCAGGACAAGTGCATGGTTTGCTGTTGCAGGATTGTTTTGGTTTGGCATGTGGCTGAGATTTGAAATGGTTTCTTAAAAATTTATACTGCATTCTCCGGTGTTTCATCTCTTTGAGCGACGGGAAACTGGAAAAAATACCGTTGAAAACCCTCAGGCCTGCAGTGTCAGCATCTTGACCGTCTGTTTGTCGCTCTTGCTTAAAGTACAGAGAGTGGTTGACTGGAGAAGTCGGCAGACATTTTTAGGAATTCAAGTGAAGTTGAAACCACCACCAGCAATCCCCAAATCTATAGCACAGTGTTATTTGTGATGCCTGTTAGCATATTTTGAAGGGACCGTTGTTTGTTTTACATTTTCTCTACAGTTACTGCTCTGACAAAAGTACTTTTTTGTTTGGGAGAAGAGAGATACTTTTAACTATGTGTTTATTGTGTGTGGTTGGCTTTGTTGCTCTCATTCCTCGATTTTATTCATTTTTCTTGGTTCAGGCTGTAGTGGGTCCTAATTATAGCGGTTGCCTGAGCTGTATGCCTTTAAAGAATTTCCTTTGTGCTCACTTGTGTTTTCAGCTGCAGGCTTGGGTCGCAGATGAGCCAGCTCTGCGCTGGAACGCAGGTTGTGCCTCCCTGGGCCGTTTGCCGCAGAGCGCGTTGCAGAGCGCAGTGCTGTGGCTGGTGCTCCGTTCAGGCGGGTCACTGTGGACTTGGTACTTCAAGCTGCCTGCATTTGCAGCAGAAAGAACAGGCCAGCACTGTCCGGAGAATCATTGAAAATTGAACTAACAGCTAGTCAGAAGCTTTTCTGTAGACTAATTGAATAGGTAGGCGGTTTCTATAAGTACTCTCATAACTGAAATTTTTTCATGACCTACATGTACTATTATATTTTTTATATATTTGGCAATGAGTTTTGTTGTCTGAACTTAAATCATATGTTTTAGTCAAGTGTATGCACATAAAATAACACTAATGATGGGAATTTGTTTAAATTTGTCTGATAATTGTATTTGTTTTATGATTTGATATGTCATTCGAGCCTCACTTTTTTGTTTTTTTATTGAACAGAATGGAAAACCAAGACTCAGAAAGGTTTAGTGTTTTGTCAGTGAGTATTAGCTGCTCACTAATTAGTGCCAGTATCTTAAGCTGCCATATTATTATGGCATCTGTTACCATTGAGTGACTTAAATATCTGTATAGTTATTGCACAAGCTATTAAGTCTACTATTTACTCTAAGCAAATGCTATAAAGCAGTTGTATGTTGGGACTTCCCTGGTGGTCCAGTGGCTAAAACTCCAGGCTCCCGGTGCAGGGACCCGGGATTGATCCGAGAGCAGGGAACTAGATCCTATGTACTACAGCTGAGACCTCGTGCAGCCAAATAAATATTAAAAAAAAAAACAAAAAACTTTTATTAAAAGCAAAGTTGTATGCCATAATTCTAAAGAGTCTTATTGATTGTCTTTCTGAAATCTCTTTAAAAATCTATCATTCACTTATTTGATTGAGCAGACATTTATTTTCTGCTTACTGTGTGCTCAGGACACAGAGGTTAGCAGGGTACTGTATTCGCTTTCAAAGAGCTTTGAGTCTGAAAGGGAAATTACTTAAAAATGCCAACAAAACAGTTCATGAGACCAAAGGGTACATAAGAGTTTGTACAGAGGCTGCCTTCTAAGAAAAGAGGAAACTATCTGCTTTATCGCTGTGAAAAAGAAACAGCAGAGAACCCTAAGTACAGACCTGGACACTGGTGGAGAGGGCTGTGATTAGCTTGGTGCAGCTCAGTCCTAAGTGTGAAGGAAGGAAGGCTGTCTGTGGCATATCGAGGAGGGGGCAGGGGTGGGAGGCTTTCTGCCTGAGAACAGTCCCAGGGTGACAACTGGAAAGGTATTTAAGATAAAATAACACTTACAGGAAGGGATCCTCCCTTTTCTTGTTTGAACACTTCTCTAAGCACAAACACAACAAACCCAGACACATCCTCCCTTTCTCCTGTCTATTTCATGACATAACTCAGGGTCCTCAAAGCGTGGTGCAGGTCGGCCTTGAAGGTGGAGGGTTAAGACACGGCCGCTTCCTAGGAGTTGAAGTGCACCCCCTTTAGGAGGTGGGCAGCGGAGTTGAAGAGGAAAGGGGAGAGATGCTGAGTTGAGATTGTGTTGCACAGTCTCCAGACTGGGAGTTTAGAATTAAGCCACCAGAGAACTGGTAAATCCTTCTTGCTTTACTTACCATGGAAAAGTGTGGCCAGTCCTCCTCAAATATGTAGCATAGTCGTGAATTCATAAGAAACACCTTTATCGGAAAGTGACATCTAAGCAGTTGTCTTTCCTAGCGTTAGAAGTACTAAGGAAAGCAAGTGTGTGGGTTTTTGAATAACCCAAATAGGGCATTAGCTAAGTGGTTTATTCTCTGGAACTTGAATATCTCTTTTTCTGGTGGGCTCTGCTCGGCTTACGTTGGAACACGTCTTTAGGAATTGCTTGTCAGAGCCCGTGACACATAGCTCAGCAAACTCTGATGGTGGCAATTTTTAATTATTTGAGGGCAGAGTTTCATTTGATAGGTCACTCGGTGTCAAGTAGAGAAAAGCTGGTGGATGTTCTCTTGGAGTCCAAACTGGCTGTGAATGAAAAAAAATTAGAGTGATTATATATAAATGGGTTTTGTTTGTGACTGTCAAAAAACTAGAATGGTGGTAAACTGGTTTTGAGGGCAGTTCCAGAAAGTAGTGACAGACAAAGAAAGTCATTGGAAGGATGATTCACTTTACTGTAAAGGATGGCGCTTGTTTAGACATTCCAGTTCTATGTACTGACATTTTGAAAAATCTATCTCGTTGTTTGACAGTCCATAACACTGAGGGGAATTTTTGAACAAGAGAAATCTCTAATCCTTCCCTCTCAGCCCAGCGCTTGCTGGCAGCTTTCTCTCCTGGCCTATGTGTGGATTAGCGCCTCAGGGTTGAAAGTTCAGATGATTGGCTAAAAAGGGCCTTTACATGTGTTTGTATCGTAATGATTACAGTCCTTCATGGTTCTCATGATTAATCAGGAATGCTCTCTGAAACACTTCTTCCTGCTCTGCACCTCATCGGCACCATTTCTCACAGTTCCTTAAGAATTAGTTGAAGTTCTACATTTTTTCTAAACCTGCCCCTGACCACTGTGAGCTCTCTTGCTCCAAATCTTACACCATTTACATTTTTGCCAGTCATAGGTTTTTTAAAATTATTTAGGTTGTTTTTCATTTCACCTCAACGTAAACTCCTGCAGAGGTCATTCTTTAAGTCCTTTAAACAACTGATGACCAATTTCTTTCTTGTAGTAAGAGTGCAATGAATTTTTGCTCACCTCATTTAGATGTGAATTGAAACATAAAAGTCTCTGTCTTGGGGATTTGCTCTTGGCACGAGGCAGGGTTGTATGATCATATGAGGAGTGTGGGCTTTGGCATCTGGTGGGCTGGCATCCAAGTCCTGGCTGTCACTTAGCTCTCTGACCTTGGACAGACTGCCTAACCTCCCTTGTTTTACTTTCTTCCATTCTTAAAAAAAGGAACGGCAACCTTAACCTTACTAGAGTTGTAAGGCGGTTTAAAAAGAGATCCTAGGAAAACAGCTGAGTGTGGTGTGTGCATGTAGTCAGTGCTCCGTAAGTGTAATCTTTATTGGTTCTGATAGTGGATAGATGCGTAGTGATTTGGCTGTTTTTAATATCTTCTGTTACTTAGCAGAATACGGTTACGTATGAAGTGATGAATGGAATCAATTTGTGCAATTCTTTTCTGTAAGTAAGGCTTGACTCCTCCATCAGTTGCTCCTGTCGGCACCCTCTACCCTTGTTCAACACGTGTTGGGTCACGGCAAGCAGTTGACTAGAGCAGAAAAGAGTAGCTGGTTTGTTTCACACAGGCATCTGGCATGCGTGCACTTCCAAGCCTGTAGGTTCCGGCAAATGGCTCTGACATTTAAGCATGGTTTCTTAGACTCAAGCGTCTCCAAGCTATGAAAAGGCACATGTGGATACTCAGCCTACACTTGTGTTTTTTGACTCTTCTTTTTCCTCCATTTGTCTTTAGTGAACAAATCCTTTCAGTTCCTCCTTCAAAACTTTCCTTGCATCCACTTTTCCTTTGAGTTGCATTTATCTCCAGCCTTGCTCAGTCCTTTGTCTTTAGACTTAAGAGTCAGCTCTAGATTGATCTTTTGTCTTTTAAAAATACTACTTTGACCTAAAACCATTGGTAAATCCGAGGCCCTGTAACGCATTGTCTTTAAATTCTGAGATTTGTGAAAGCAGGGGTGGTCTTTATGCCTAGAGTCTAACTGAGTGCTTTTATGCACATTTTTTGGTAACTGTGTCATAGATGTTTAAGTAAAAGTTTTTCATGTATTGTGGGTTTTTTTTTTTTTTTTTTAATATTTATTTATTTGGCTGCCCTGGGTCTTAATTGTGGCATACAGGTTCTTTGGTTGTGGCCTGCAAACTCTTAGTTGAGTTTGATCTAGTTCCCTGACCAGGGGTCAAACCAAGGCCCCCTACTTTGACAGCATGGTGTCTTAGCCACTGGACCACCAGGGAAGTTCCTCATAGACTTGTGTTTATAGTGAATAAGTTGCCTTCCCTTGTGGATGCCCTTCTGTGAACCAAATATCTTCTGAAAGCCTGTTTATTTGGAATTCTGTAGCATCACAGCTGACAGGATCTTTGGATGCGTGGCTTGCCTTTAGTGGACCTGGGAATGCTGAAGTCGTGTGTAGTGTGCTTTGAGTGTGCTTATGTGCCTTTTTGTGGAGGAGAGTGTCCAGCTTTCATCAGTTTCTTATAGACGACTCTGAAGCAAAGTTAAGAACCAAATCTGTGGACTTGCCCGGAGGTCCGGTGGTTAAGAATCTGCCTGCTAACTCAGGGTACACGGGTTTGATCTCTCGTCCGGGAAACTAAGATCCCACATGCCGTGGGGCAACTCAGCCCCTGTGAGTAGAGCCTGTGCCCTGCAACAAGAGAAGCCACTGCAGTGAGACCCCTGCACCGCAACGAGAGCGTGGCCCCCGCTTGCCGCAAGTAGAGAAAGCCCGCACATAGTGATGAAGACCCAGCACAGCCAATGAATAAATAAATAATATTTGGTGGGGAAAAAGAAGACAGCAAAGGAGAATGGCTGCTAACTTAGCCCCTCCTTCCCCCTGTGCTTTAAAAAAAAAACAACCAAATCTGTATGACCAGTTTTCATTATTACTAGTTGGTAAGGAGGGCCAGACTCCCTGAGCCTCTCTCTCTTCAACACTCACGCTTATCTCTTTCAGTTCCCATGTTATCCCCTTTCCGTCTTTCCTCAGAGGAAGAGCTGTCACCCTCCCGATCTGCTTACCCCCTGACTGTGCTCTCAGTCCCGTCCCTTCTCTTCTGGGATCTTGGGATCTGACTTTATTGATTGCTCTATTCATTTGCAGTCTTCTGCCTTTGTCTTTTCCTCTCATCTTTAATCTCTTGCTTAACACTTGACTCTTGGCTCCTTCCCTTCAGCCTATGAAAGTACTGAAGTTTCTCTCATCTTGAGAAAATCTCTTCCCACAGCCCTTTGTTGGAACCTGTTTGCTCTTGAGTGCTAGTGTTCTCGCCCTCTCATAGATCCTTTATTTCTTACTTTTGCTGACTCTTCAGTCCATGCTTTTTCCTCATCAAGCCTCTGAAACAACTGTTTCCAAGGCCACTAGTGACTTCTGATTTCAGACTGAAAAGGACCCACGGTATACAACATCTTTCTCTGCAGCATTGGATACCATGCTCCATTATCTTTATGAAACTTCCTTCTTCCTTAGCTTTTATGGCATCATTTCCTCCCATCTCCCTGATTGTTCCTCCTTCAGCTGTCCCTTGGGCTTCTTTTTCTCTCTTTTTCCTAGTGTGGGTGTTCCTACATCAGTCATTAGCCTTCGTCTCACTTCACATACACTTGCCGAGTGATTGCACCTATGCCCAGGGCTGCAGCTCTCTTGACTGGGAGATGGCTTTCTAGTCTGTATCTTTAATCCTGACTCCCATTGATTCCCATTGATTCCCCCTAGACAGCTGTGACTTAGGAGATCCTGAACTGTACCCCTTGTTTCAGTCTGCTCTGCAGATACTTGGGGGTCATCCTTAACTCCTAGTGAGTCAGTAAATCCTGTTGATCTGCTTCCATTCTCCATTCACATAGTTTCTGCCTTTGCTTAGGCTCTTACCATCTTTTACTGAGACTGTTGCAGTGGTCTCCTAACTTGTCTGCCTGCCTTCAGTCTCTTTCCCTCCAATTCATCCTTCTCTCTTCTGTGATGGAATGATCATCCTGAAACACAGATCTCATGGTGTCCTTCTGCCTGAAAAGTTTCATTGGCTTCTTCTATCCACAGGATAAAATCCAGGCATCTTTTGTGTATCAAGACCTTTGTAACCCTCCTTCCTGTGCCTCCCACAGTTTTGCTCTTGTCTCTAGCCATGCCGAACGACTTGTCCTTCCCTGGATGCATGGTGCTTTTTCACTTCCATGCCATTGTATTGTAGGGGGCTTCTCAGGTGGCTTAGCGGTAAAGAATCCGCCTGCTGACACAGGAAACGCAGGAGATACGGGTTTGATCCCCGGGGCAGGAAGATCCCTTGGAGTAGGAAATGGCAACCTACTCCAGCATTCTTGCCTGGAGAATTCCATGGACAGAGGAGGCTGGAGGGCTGCAATCCGTGGGGTCACAAAGAGTCACAAAAAGAGATGACCGAGTGACTGAGTGTGCATGCCATAGTATTGTACACATTGCCTTCCTCTGAGAAATGCCCACTCTGACATATTCTTCCCTTTTTTTCTGCCTGGTTGGCTTCTCCACTCAATTTCCTGTAAGACGCTAGCCTTTCTTAAGCTCTCTTAAGTTAAGGTCTCTGTATAAGTAGCCATCAATTATTGAGTGCTTGTTATATAACAGGGTTTGTAAACTGTGTATACCCTGCCCAGCCAGGTAAGTAGGTGCTGAATAAATCGCTCCTGTTATCATGATGATGAGGGAACTGAGCTAGCAAGAAGCACTTGAAGCTTGAGAGGCGTGCAGGGTGTGCCAGAGCCGCCCGTTACACATGACCTGGTCTTTCCCTTTCTCCCTGCCAGCGGCAGAAACATCTGATGTGAATGGCAAAGGGGAGAGAACACAGTTGGGTTCAAGTCCTGCCTCCCCTGCTTACTATGTGACCTTGGACAAGTCTTTGAAGTGTGCTTCTAATCCTGACAACGCCTAAAGATAGTGTGTTGTTTCCATTCTGTAGAGACTTGTTAAGGAACACGAAGTCTGGGAGTACAGCGTCCTGGGGTTGGAACCCAGGTCGGCTTGGTCCAAAACCCATGGTATTTCCATACTGGCTCCATCTCCCTGAATCATATTGTTTCAGGTAATTTCAACAGAATTCTCTTCCATTCTAACTCTTGGACCCCCTTTTCTTAGGATACATTTTCTGTCTTTGATGTTTGGGAGTAGGGCTCCCTGGAGAGAAAAGAAAGGAAATGTTCCATCCTATTCTAGGAGAAATAGATAGGAATAGGAGTGAGGTTATTCTTGACCTTGCTTTGCCAGAACCCTGGGGAGTTAGCACTCTAAAATGTGTTTGGAGAAGTTCCATCAGCCTAACTTCTGGCAAGGTGTGACTGCTTTATTTCTTAAAAGAACTAAAGATATTGGGCAAAATCCTTTTAAGATTGTGTATCTGTAAAGTAAGAGATAATTTTATGTACTTATATTTTGATGTGAAATTAATTTTTCTTCCTTAAATTGAGATGGGGATGATGAAAAGCTGAAAAGGGGAAATCCAGAAAGAAAATATTTTGAATGCTATACAGGTCAATCCTAAATGAAAGCCCACAGGACGTCTTTGAAAGGTCCTGTGTCCTGGACTTGTTTTTTTCTGAGCTTCAGATTGAGTATTGTGGTTCTGTTCTGCTTCAGAAAGAATTTTTAGTTTTTTTTTTTTTTTCTTAGGATATTTATGTTTAAAAATTAATGTTTAAACTAATGTAGATATTTCTGTAGATGACACATACTTTTAATTGATTTTTTGGGAGTTACTTCTCTTTTTTATGAAGGAATAGTGCACTAATATCTTTTTTTTTTTTAAGAGGATTCCTGCTTTTAGGGATAAATTAAAGCGGCTGTAGGATTTTCTTTCTTTCTTTCTTCTTAAGGACCTTGGGTTATGTTGTCTCAATTTATTCATAGGCTGGAACCTTGTGGGTTTTAACTCAGGTCAGGCATGAATCCATTATGGTGCTGGCCAGTCTTGTCACTTAATCTCCTTTTTAAAGATGAACCTGGCAGGAATCGTTAGGAGAAGCTTCTCATAGTTTCTTGTTTAGTAGATCTGTGACTTTTTTTTTTTAATTGAGGTATAATTGACATACAACATATTTATTAATTTCTGGGATATGACACAATGATTTGATATTTCTGTATGTTAGGAAATGATCACCTTAGTAAATCTCATTAACATCTATCACCATACAGAGTTTTCTTTCTTGTCTTAAAACTGTAAAGAGTTGTCATTCTTACTTTATTGGACTTTCTTTCTGGTTTGGAAAAACTTTCATTTTTAAATTGAACATGTAGCAAAAGCACTGGCGAGTTTTCCTCCTGTGGTTCTTTGCTTACTGTTTTCTTCAAGGAGACCAAGGGAAGTCCTAGAAGAAAACTTTCTGTTTAAAAAAAAAAAGCTTCCTCATTTGTTGGTTCTCTGAACCAACTTCTAACGTTACTCATATATTATAGCTATTTTTCAGATGATCTTAAAGTTACTGTGTGACCATTTGCATAAATACTGTCATCTCTCTTTGTAAAGTGCTTGAGGACAGCCCACGGCATCCTTTAGCATAAGTGTTTTTCAACACCTGTTCCACCAGTGAATGAATCTAGACTCTGTCATCAACCTCCCTATCTATTGTTATTTCCTTATAGGTATCTGACAGACGCTTCCATTACAGTTAGACTTGTTTCCTCACCCTTTTCCTCAAACAGCTCATTCCTATCTCTGTGCCTTTGCAGTGATTATTTTCTTTGTCAGGGCTGCCTTTTCTCCTTCTGAAATTTACCTGTGGTTTCACGGCCTGATTAGATGGCCTTTTCATCATGAAACGAACTGACTCCTTTAGTCCTTATTAATTTTTTCTGTTTTAGGCTATTGTATTCAGTAACAGTTTAACACTTAACTGATGGCTTTATTTGTTTTGTTTATGTTGTTTTTGCCTCCGCAGTTAGACTTTATTTTTTAAAAACCGATTGATTATTGTTAGTATTTTTTTTGCTGTGCTGGATCTTCATTGCTGTGCCAGCTTTTCTCTAGTTGCGGCTAGCAGGGGCTGCTTTCTCGTCGTGTGCGGCGTGTGGGGTCCTCATTTCGGTGGCTTCTCTAGTGCAGCCCGGGCTCTAATAGGCGTCAGTAGTTGGGGCACGTGGGCTCAGTATTTGTGGCTCCTGGGCTCTAGAGCACAGGCTCAGTGGTTGTGGCTCATGGGCTTAGTTGCTCTGAGGTGTGTGGTATCCTTCTGTATCAGGGATTGAACCTAGTCTCTTGCATTGGCAGGCAGATTCTTTACCACTGAGCCACCAGGGAACCCCCTTCAGTTAGACTTTAGTTTCTGTGAGTGTAATGGCAAGGTTTTCTACCTTTTGGAACTTGTAAGGTGCTGAACATATCATTATATCAATAAAGATGTAATGAGCACATTTATTTACAAGATCTAGTGAGAGATGTGGAGAAGGCAATGACGTCCCACTCCAGTGTTCTTGCCTGGAGAATCCCAGGGACGGGGGAGCCTGGTGGGCTGCCGTCTATGGGGTCGCACAGAGTCGGACACGACTGAAGTGACTTAGCAGCAGCAGCAGCAGCAGTGAGAGATGCATAAAAGACAGGTTTCCTGCTTTCAAGGAGTGTTCAATCTAGTAGCTTCTCTTAGAAGTATTAATTTAAAGTAATTGTCTTTTGAGTGAGCACTTATAACTTTTTTTTTTTTTTTACACTTGAGTGATAAGATAGCCTTTAAACAACTCCATTTGAAATCATTTTGGGAAAGTGGTAGCTTGAGCACATCACTCCTGCCCTCTTTTTAAAACTCAGTTCAAGTGACATAACTATTTCAAAGCTTAGAACAAAAATACTAAGAATTGGAATGGAAACTCATGAAAGTGGGAGGACTTGAAGGATAGATCCAGGAAGCCAAATATGCAGATAATAAGAATTTTAGGGGAAATAACTAGTAGAAGAAAAATTCCCTGAGACAAAAAAGATTGCAGATTGAAAAAGATCACAGATTGAATGAGTTCACTGTCTTCCAGGCAAGATGGACGAGAAAAGGCACAAGTCTAGGCATACTCTGATAACATTCCTGAATTCAGTGATGAAGGGAAAAAAAAAATCTACAAACTCAACAAAGGATAAAGATACAAAAAAAAGTTAAAACTACAATAAAATCGGCTGTTCTCATTTGCAACACCATTCAGTTCAGTTCAGTTCAGTCGCTCAGTCGTGTCCGACTCTTTGCGACCCCATGAATCGCAGCACGCCAGGCCTCCCTGTTCATCACCATCTCTCGGAGTTCACTCAGACTCACATCCATCGAGTCAGTGATGCCATCCAGCCATCTCATCCTCGGTCGTCCCCTTCTCCTCCTGCCCCCAATCCCTCCCAGCATCAGAGTCTTTTCCAGTGAGTCAACTCTTCGCATGAGGTGGCCAAAGTACTGGAGTTTCAGCTTCAGCATCATTCCTTCCAAAGAAATCCCAGGGTTGATCTCCTTCAGAATGGACTGGTTGGATCTCCTTGCAGTCCAAGGGACTCTCAAGAGTTAAGCATCAATTCTTTGGTGCTCAAATTTCTTTATAGTCCAACTCTCACATCCATACATGACTACTGGAAAAACCATAGCTTTGCCTAGGCAGACCTTTGTTCACAATGTAATGTCTCTGCTTTTTAATATGCTATCTAGGTTGGTTATAGCTTTTCTTCCAAGGAGCAAGTGTCTTTTAATTTCATGGCTGAAGCCAGCATCTGCAGTGATTTTGGAGCCCAAAGTAATAAAATCTGTCACTGTTTCCATTGTTACCCCATCTATTTGCCATGAAGTGATGGGACTGGTTGCCATGATCTTAGTTTTCTGAATGTTAGGTTTTAGGCCAACTTTTTCACTGTCTTCTTTCACTTTCACAAAGAGGCTCTTTAGTCCTTCTTTGATTTCTGCCATGAGGGTGGTGTCATCTACATATGTGAGGATATTGATATTTCTCCCAGCAATCTATATTCCAGCTTGTACTTCATCCAGCCTGGCATTTCACATGATATACTCTGCATATAAATTAAAAAAGCAGGGTGACAATATACAGTCTTGAAGTACTCCTTTCCCAATTTGGAACCAGTCTGTTGTTCGATGTCCAGTTCTAACTGTTGCTTCTTGACCTGCATACAGGTTTCTCAGGAGGCAGGCAATGTGGTCAGGTATTCTGATCACTTTAAGAATTTTCCACACTTGTGATCTTCACAGTCAAAGGCTTTGGCATAGTCAATAAAGCAGAAGTAGATATTTTTCTGGAACTCTCTTGCTGTTTCAATGATCCAACAGATGTTGGCAATTTGATCTCTGGTTCCTCTGCCTTTTCTAAATCCAGATTGAACATCTGGAAGCCCATAATTCATATACTGTTAAAGACTGACTTGAAGAATTCTGAGCATTACTTTGCTAGTGTGAGCCAAGTCCAATTGTGGGGTAGTTTGATCATTCTTTGGCATTGCCTTTCTTGGGGATTGGACTGAAAACTGACCTTTTCCAGTCCTGTGGCCACCGCTGAGTTTTCCAGATTTGCTGCCATATTGAATGAAGCACTTTTGCAGCATCATCTTTTAGGATTTGAAATAACTCACCTAGAATTCCATCACCTCTACTAGCTTTGTTCATAGTGATGCTTCCTAATGCCCACTTGACTTTCCATACCAGGATATCTGCTCTGGGTGAGTAATCACACCATTGTTGTTATTTGAGTCATGAAGATATTTTTTGTATAGTTCTGTGTATTCCTGCTACCTCTTCTTAAAATCTTCTACTTCTGTTTTGTCTGTACCATTTCAGTTCTTTATTGTGCCCATCTATGTGGATCACAATAAACTGTGGAACATTCTGAAAGAGATGAGAATACCAGACCACCTGACATGCCTCTTGAGAAACCTATATGCAGGTCAGGAAGCAACAGTGAGAACTGGACATGGAACAACAGACTGGTTCCAAATAGGAAAAGGAGTACGTCAAGGCTGTATATTGTCACCCTGCTTATTTAATTTACATGCAGAGTACATCATGAGAAATGCTGGGCTGGAAGAAGCACAAGCTGGAATCAAGATTGCCAGGAGAAATATCAATAACCTCAGATATGCAGATGACACCACCCTTATGGCAGAAAGTGAAGAGGAACTAAAAAGCCTTTTGATGAAAGTGAAAGTGGAGAGTGAAAAAGTTGGCTTAAAGCTCAACATTCAGAAAACGAAGATCATGGCATCTGGTCCCATCACTTCATGGGAAACACATGGGAAAACAGTGTCAGACTTTATATTTGAGGGCTCCAAAATCACTGCAGATGGTGACTACAGCCATGAAATTAAAAGACACTTACTCCTTCGAAGGAAAGCTATGACCAACCTAGATAGCATATTGAAAAGGGGAGAAATTACTTTACCAACAAAGGTCCATCTAGTCAAGGCTATGGTTTTTCCTGTGGTCATGTATGGATGTGAGAGTTGGACTGTGAAGAAAGCTGAGTGCCGAAGTATTGATGCTTTTGAACTGTGGTGTTGGAGAAGACTCTTGAGAGTCCCTTGGACTGCAAGGAGATCCAACCAGTCCATTCTGAAGGAGATCAGCCCTGGGATTTCTTTGGAGGGAATGATGCTAAAGCTGAAACTCCAGTACTGTGGCCACCTCATGCGAAGAGTTGACTCATTGGAAAAGACTCTGATACTGGGAGGGATTTGGGTCAGGAGGAGAAGGGGATGGCAGAGGATGAGATGGCTGGATGGCATCACTGACTCGATGGACATGAGTCTGAGTGAACTCTGGGAGTTGGTGATGGACAGTGAGGCCTGGCGTGCTGCGATTCATGGGGTCACAAAGAGTCGGACACGACTAAGCAACTGAACTGAACTGAACTGATGTGTAAAATATTCCATTGGTATTTAATTTTATTGAAGAGATCACTAGTCTTTCCCATTATATTGTTTTCCTCTATTTCTTTGCATTGATCATGGAAGAAGGCTTTCTTACCTCTCCTTGGTATTCTTTGGAACTATGCATTCAAATGGGTATATATTTCCGTTTCTCCTTTGTCTTTAGCTTCTCTTCTTTTATCAGCTACTTGTAAGGCCTCCTCATACAACTATTTTACCTTTTTACACTTCTCTCTCTTGAGGGTGGTCTTGATCACTGCCTCTTGTACAATGTCACAAACCTCTGCCCATAGTTCTTCAGGCACTCTATCAAATCTAATCCCTTGAATCTATTTTTGACTTCCAGTGGATAATGGTAAGGGATTTGATTTAGGTCATACCTGAATGGTCTAGTGGTTTTCCCTACTTTCTTCAATTTAAGTCTGAATTTGGCAATAAGGAGTTCATGGTGTGTTCCACAGTCAGCTCCTGGTCTTGTTTTTGCTGACTGTATAGAGCTTCTCCATCTTTGGCTGCAAAGGATATAATCAATCTGATTTCAGTATTGACCATCTGGTGATGTCCATGTGTCTTCTCTCGTGTTGTTGGAAGTAGGTCTTTGCTATGATGAGTGTGTTCTCTTGCCAAAACTCTGTTACCCTTTGACCTGGTTTGTTTTGTACTCCAAGGCCAAATTTGCCTATTAATCCAGTATCTCTTGACTTCCTACTTTTGCATTCCAGTCCTCTATAATAAAAAGGACATCTTTTTTGAGTGTTAGTTCTAAAGGTCTTGTAGGTCTTTATAGAACTGTTCAACTTCACCTTCTTCAGCATTACTGGTTGGGCCATAGACTTGGATTACTGTAATATTGAGTGGTTTGCCTTGGAAACGAACAGAGATCATTCTGTCGTTTTTGAGATTGCATCCAACCTCAAAAAAGTCTGCATTTAGGACTTTTTTGTTGACTCTGAGGGCTACTCCATTTATTCTAAGGGATCTTGCCCACAGTAGTAGATACAATGGTCATCTGAGTTAAATTCACAGATTCTGGTCCATTTTAGTTCACTGATTTCTAAAATGTCAATGCTCACTCTTGCCATCTCATGTTTGACCACTTCCAACTTGTCTTGATTCATGGACCCAATATTCTAGGTTCCTATGAAATATTATTCTTTACAACATTGGACTTTACTTCCATTATCAGTCACATCCACAATTGGGTGTTGTTTTTGCTTTGGCTTCATCTCTTCATTCTTTCTGGAGTTATTTCTCCACTGATCTCCAGTAGCATATTGGATGCCTACCCACCTGGGGAGTTCATCTTTCAGTGTCCTACCTTTTTGCCTTTTCATACTGTTCATGGGGTTCTCAAGGCAAGAATACTGAAGTGGTTTGCCATTTCCTTCCCCAGTAGACCATGTTTTGTTAGAACTCTCCACCATGACCCATCCATCTTGGGTGGCCCTCTACAGCATGACTCATAATTTCATTGAGTTAGACAAGGCTTTGGTCCATGTGATTAGCTTGATCAGTTTTCTGTGATTGTTGATTTCATTATATCTGCCCTTGGATGGAAAAGGAAAAGAGACATATGGAANAATGACCTGGGGAGTTCCTCTTTTGATATCCTATCATTTTGCCTGTTCATACTGTTCATGGGGTTCTCAAGGCAAGAATACTGAAGTGGCTTGCCATTCCCTTCTCCAGTGGACCACGTTCTGTCAGCCCTCTCCACCATGACCCGCCCGTCTTGGGTTGCCCTGCAGGCATGGCTTGGTTTCATTGAGTTAGACAAGGCTGTGGTCCTAGTGTGATTAGATTGACTAGTTTTCTGTGAGTATGGTTTCAGTATGTCTGCCCTCTGATGCCCTCTTGCACCACCTGTCATCTTACTTGGGTTTCTCTTACCTTGGGTGTGGGGTATCTCTTCACGGCTGCTTCAGCAAAGCACAGCCGCGGCTCCTTACCTTGGACGAGGGGCCGTTCCTGACCTTCAACGTGGGATAGATCCTCTAGGCCCTCCTGCGCCTGTGCAGCCATAGTGATGGTGTAAGAAGCAGACTAGTTAGAGAAAAGATCTACACCACCAAAATCTTACATGCAGTCTAGATACTGTTCACCTTTCAGGAAAAGAAAGCTCTATGTGGGTGTGCAAGAATTGGCATTATATCACCCAAAGACTTGAATATGAGCAATATACTCTAATCAAACATAATTATTTCCTTTCCTTGAAACAGTGATGGACAACAGACTTTGAAATACGAATATATCTCGTGTGCTATACCAATGTGTTATTGTTACTGTAAGTTATATACTACATATATGTATATATATATAATTAGATACATTGAGAATAACAAGAAATGTGTTATATAAATGGTAAGTAAGGATCTTTGAAATTAAAGAGACTTATCGAAAGAGAAAACCTTGTTATCTGAATGAAATATTCTAAATGATTCTGGCAAAACTCAGACATCGAGGGACAGGGTGTTATGGGGTGAGAGGGAACTACAAGCATTCTTTGGTATCTTTAGAATGTTGGCAGGGGAAGCATGGCAATGAACTGCCTTAATGAGAGGAATACTTCTTTTATAATGGTGTTAAAAATTATAAAATACTTAATGGAAAGTATCACAAAAAAGATACAGGGTCTGTACGAAGAAAATTGTTAAGTGGAAATGCATACCGTGTTCCTGGATGGGAAGACTATATGTAAATTTAATGGAGATTAATTACAACTCCAATGGAGAGTTCTTCTGAAGGTAGGCAGTCAGGTAAAACTGTCTGTGTTCATATGGAAGAATAAATGTTTTACAATAGCCAAGAAAATTTAGACACAGAATAGTGAGGTGGTCCTTGCTTTACCAAGTATTGAAACAAATTCTAAAATTATTAGTATCATACTGGAAGCAGTATTGTATTAACATTTGAATAAGGGATGAGCAAACAGAATAAGGTGTCCCAATCCTTGTATATGTAAGAGAAATAATTATGAAAATATGAAAGTTTAGTTGAAAAGATCTTTCCTTAAATTACAAATAATGCTTTTTATTATATAACACCGTACAGTACTCACATTACAGAAGACAGAACCTGACAAGTTCGTGTTGTTGTCTAGACGCTAAGTCATATTTGACTCTTTTGCAATTCCATGGACCGTAGCCTGCCAGGCTCCTCTGTCCATGGGATTTCCCAGGCAAGAATACTGGAGCTGGTTGCCATTTCTTCCTCCATAGTCTCTTAAAATAAGTTAACCAGGGCTCCGTGGGATATCAGAAATACTAGTACTGTATTTATCTTCGATACTCTCTTTATCCTGCCAAAAGGAGCATGTTGGAAACAGAAGGAAAAGTCTTTTCCTCATGTAGTGTCTTTCCAGTGCCTCTACAGACAAAGCTTAACATCGTGGCATCTGGCATAGGGAAAATATTTAAAGGGTTCGTCTTAGTTTTCGCAGAGTAGGTAGGCGGTGAAGGGGAGATTTGGGTCTGAGAGGCACTTTGATAACTGACACATTCTTGATTCCTCTCTTTTCTTTAGTATAACAGTCCATATCTAGTCCCTCAGTAAGTATTTTGGGTGCTACTCTTGCATCTGCTCCCCTCTATCAGTGGTCACTGATGATCGTTGCCTCGCCTCTGTCGCATCATCTCTAGCTTCCGTAGTGCCTCACCTAGTGTGCCCTTCTTTCTTTAATCTATTTTCCACATGGCAGCCACAGTCAGCTCTGTAAACTAAAATTAGATGCTCTTGCTTCCCTGCCTTACAACTCTTCAACAGATTCTGTCTTTCAAATGAAATTCCAGCATCTGTTTCATGATCTACTCATTCACACTCCGGTTCCCCCATCCACGGTGCTTCAGCCACGCTGGCTGACTCTTCTTTCTCTCCTGCCACTTTTCTTCTCTCTCTTATTTCTTGTTTCCCTATCTCTCTCTCCTTTCCTCCCTCCCTCCCATTCTCTCTTTGCTTTTTATTTATTTAGCTACTAGTATCGAGTGCCCACTTTGTGCCACATAGGTACAGGTATCACAGCAGTGGTTAAAATAACAAAAGTCCCTGCCCTGGGACTTCCCTGGTGTTCCAGTGGCTAAGACTCTGTGCTCCCAAGGCAGGGGATCTGGGTTCCATCCCTGATCAGGGAGCTAGATCCTGAATGCCTCGACTAAATATACCCGCATGCCCCAACTTAGACCCGATGCAGCTAAATAAATAAATATGAAAAAAAAAAAAAAAAATCCCTGCCCTAAGGAGCTTGCATTCTGTAGGAGTAGACAGAAATTAATAAGTAGATGGAATTAATAAGTACTGTATATTGCCTGTCAGATGGTGAACATTTCAGTGGAGAGAAATCGCGAAGAGGAGTAGAGAATACTGGGGCCGGTCAGTGGTTAGTTTAAAATAGAGCAGGGATGACTGTATATGAAAATGACACTGGAACCTGAGGATGGTGAGATTCTCTCTCTTCGTTGGATTCCTCATGCCTGTTCCTGCCCCCAGGCCTCATTCCTTGCTTTTCTTCTGCCGGGAATGCTCTGCCCTAAAGAGCTGTGCTTGGCTGACAGCTTTGCCTTCTTTCTGTCTCAACTCAAAAGTGACCTTCTCAGAGATGTCTTCCCTGACCCCCAAGTTGAAATGAGCAACTCCTCCCGTCTTGCTCCATCTTTTTTTTTTTTTTTTTCTGTTTAAAATTTTCAACTTAATGCCGCCATTTACAATGATCTTGCCTGTGTATTTATTCATTACCTGGTTCTCCTCCAGTAAAATGGGAGTTCCCTGAGAGCAGAGACTGTGCTGTCTTGCTGCCTGCTGGGTGCCCAGGGCCTAGAATAGAAGACACTCAGTCAACACTTGTTTGCGAACAGATGGGCTTTGCAGAGAGAAGATTCCAACAGGATTCCTTAGATGGTGACAGCTTTACTGAGTAAAGAAGTGTGAGCTCTGTCCCAGGACCACTTCTAGGAAGGGACAGGGACCCCTGTGGAAGCTGGCCAGAGCTGGAACTCAGGGGCCCATGATGTTTCCTGGCACTGGGTTAGTTTCTCACATTTGTTTTTTCTTTGTTCCCCTCACCTGTTTATCTGCATGCTCTGCTTTCCCATGTGCCTTTTACAGTTGTGTGGTATGTGACAGCTTTCCGTTTCATTAGCCTACCTGCTATTTATTATGCAGAAATGTATAGCAGACGCAGTGCCAAGCCTAGGCGAGCCCTTGCTGAGAGCCGGGAGCCGGAGCAGGGCCACTGAGTGTGTCTGCTCCCTGTGTGGGGGGACGTCCCCTTCTGTGTTGCCTTGTGCTTGCTTGTATATCGCTTCCCTTTGCCTCTGCCTTGACCAGCCGTGTTACTCACAGGAACTAATCTGAGGTGTAAGCTCATTGGGTGTGTTTTTCTTTAGAATAGTGTGAACAACCTTCATTTTGATTTAACTGGTCAGTATTGGTTGGAAAAAACTAAATATTTCCCATGCTTGGTTCCCAACATCTTTTCTTGATTGCATTAAATCTTTTGAAAAACTGTTGGAAAGCCAGGGAAGTGAAATCTTTAGCCATAAGGTAAATATTTGATTTGTTGAGCTAAGTCAGACTCTTGGGTAATTTATCCTAGTTTATGCAAATCGTATGGGCCAGCTAGACTGCTGAAGGCTTTCATAGGCCACCCATATTATGTCCACCTGTGGGCACACAACACGTTTTTCTTAGGTCCTAATGTTTTCTCTCAAGGGCTTCTTTGAGTTCCTATGTTCAAGATAGTATTCAAACATTAAATTTATTGTACTTTTATACATAGGATAAATATAATAAAAATCTCAAATATTCCATTTATTTATTATTCTGTCATCAACTTGATGGAGAAGGAAATGGCAACCCACTCCAGTGTTCTTGCCTGGAGAATCCCAGGGACGGGGGAGCCTGGTGGGCTACCGTCTATGGGGTCACACAGAGTCGGACACGACTGAAGTGACTTAGCAGCAGCATCAACTTGAAGTGTATCTTTGTGGCTGAGAAGAAGAGCTTCTGAAACATCTTAATAATTTAAATTATCCTATTTCAGTAAAGTCAGAAATAAATATGACTTAGATGATTATCGTGTTGAAAACAAGACTAACGTGATTATTATATGTTTACCAAGCAAAGATCACCGTTGTCAGGAGTAGTAAGTTGCTCAGAATTCTGAATTTGATTTGATTATCGTCTAACTTTTCCTTACAGTTGTTGAAAAAAGAGCTTTTTGTTAGAGGTGGAGATTCTTTCCCCTTCCGCCCTTGCTGGTTTTAGTTTTCTGTTTCCTTCCCTATAAAATGTGGATAAAAAATGCTATCTCATAGGATTGATATGAGCACTAAATGAGTCAATACATAAAAACACAGTGATTAGAGCAGTGCCCAGCCAGTGATAAGCACTATAAATCTTTCTTATGCTGCTGTGCTGCTGTGGTATTTTAAATTTCCTAAACTTCATCCACACAGAAAGTGTGATTAGTGAGTAGAATATCTGAACCCAGATTAGGTTTCCAGCTCTGTGTGAAACAGGATGGTAGTTAAAGCCATGAGAATACATGCGTTCACCCAGGAGAGGGGCTTGGGGTGAGCAGAGAGAAGTGTTTCAGGCAGACCCCTAGGTACGCTGCCAGGCGCAGAGGAAAGGAAAACCTGCAAAGACGGCCAGGAAGAAGTGGAGGTTTAGCAAGAGAGCTAGAGAAGGAAGATCAGGAGAGACAGGGGATCAGAAAGACAAAAGAGGGAATGAATGATCAAATGTTGCTCCAAATTCAAGAATGATAAGGATTGGGTGGAGTCAGTGTATTTAGCCACTAGTTAATGCTGTGGTCCCAGGTGACTCAGTGCCTGCCAGTGCAGGAGATGAAAGAGGTATAGGTTCGATCCCTGGGTTGGGAAGATCCCCTGGAGGAGGAAATGGCAACCTACTCTTGCCTGGGAAATCCCATGGACAGGGGAACCTGGTGGGCTACAGTCCATGGGATTGCAAGGAGTTGGACACGACTGAGCATGCATGCCCACGTGGGAATTATGAGTTAGGAGTGAATGGGAGAAAATAAATACTTTTAAAAACAAAACAATTTTAGTAAATTTGACAGTAGTTAGGAGGGTCAGGACACAACAGTATTTTTGTAGTCGTTTGCAGAGATTAGATATTGCAAACTGTATCTTTATTACATAATAAATGCCATAAAGAAGACACGTACAAATACGGAGGAAGATCAGGCAAAGGGCATTTTGTGTACCTGTGGTGTTTCTAAGGAGGATTCCTCAAAGGAGTAATCAATCACTCAGGCTCAGAGTCGTCAGTTGAGTAGGAGTTTGATGAGAAGACTGAGCAGGGAGGAGGGTACTTTAGTCTTGGAGGAAGGCATGGATTTTTGAATAGTTGGAATATGCTCAAGGAGTTAGGGTGATGAGTAGTCTCACTGCTAGAGCATAAGGAGTAAGCTCAGTAGGTCCGATAAGCCTGGACAGGTGGGCAGGGCTGAGAGCGTGGCAGGGGTAGGTCTTAGAATCTTACATTTTATCTTGTTGGTTCTTGCTTCTCAGTAGGAAATGGGCCAAGGGTACTCTAAACTGTAGGATAAACATGGTACATCTTCTTAGGGTATCCAGTTATAGTTTGGGAAAATTACTGCTATGTTGAAACATGAGGATATTATAATACAGTATTTAAAATCCAAGATAAAATATAATTTAAAATTAAAAAGACATTTTTTCCGTAATGGTTGACTTCTTCAGGCTGTGCCTCTTCTCACCCCCGACCCCCCATCACTATCTTCAGGTGAAAGGTTAAAGAGCACCCATCTGGTTCATAGGGAATCATTAAGAAACAGTAAGCAGGAGTGGATGACGTCTGTATCTGGTGGAGCTCAGCCTAGAGCAGAATGGTTTGAGGCTCCTGTGTCACATGGTCAGGGGTCACCGTTCACACGGAATACAGTGTCAAATGTCTTAAGTAGATACAGACAGGATAAGAGGGCAAGCCAGGAAAGGGAGACTGACAAGGTGGCTACGGAAATGAGCTGGTGGCTTCTGTGGTGAGATTGGGGAAGAGGGAATGAAAAGAGGTATTTGAAGAGAGAGAATCAATGAGACCAGTGTGGAGAAGAGGGGGGCATGCGGTGTGTAGGAAGAACATTAAGTTGATGCCTAAGAAACTTAAGTTTCTGGCTTAGCACCTTGAGGGAAGGAGGGCATCGTTACCTAGTACAAAGAATAGGGGGAAAACAGTTTGGAGTAGAGGAGGAGATAAATTCGGTGCTCCTTAGTTGGAGAGATCGTTGGGCCCTGTAGGTAGAGGTCTCTAGTGGACAGTGGGCTATGTGTGTGTGGAGCTCTTTAGAGAGGCCTGGCCTCTTGACACACCTTCAGTGTTCCAAAGTGGGCATCACTGGCAGTGGGACCCACGGGCATGACTGAGGTGGTCTGAGGGGAACACAGGGAGTGAGGGGAGCTAAACACGCTGCCGTGTAATGGGGAGGCGGAAGAAAAAGAAGCTGAGAAATGGTCAGAGGCATGGTGGAGAACATTCTTGAGAGTCCCTTGGACAGCAAGGAGAGCAAACCAGTCAAGCCTGAAGAAAATCAACCCTGAATATTCATTGGAAGGACTGATACTGAAGCTCCAATACTTTTTAAATATTAAAAAAGAGTCATTCCTGATATCCTGAAGTCACTCCAGAGGGCCTTGGAATCTCAAACTTCGCTGACTGATACAAAGAACCAACTCTTTGGAAAAGACCCGGAGGCTGGGAAAGACGAGGGCAGGAGGAGAAGGGAGTGGCAGAGGATGAGATGGTTGGACGGCATCACAGACTCAGTGGGCATGAGTTTGAGCTAACCCCGGGAGTTAGTGAAGGACAGGGAAGCCTGGCGTGCTGCAGTCCATGGGGTCGCAGAGTCCGATAGGACTGAGCGATGGAACACTGTGTGGCTGAAGGGGGAGAAGCCTACAGCAGCAGAGAATTTCAGGAAGTTCCTGTTGCTGCAGAGTAAGAGGGGACTGGGAAATGCCAGTTTACAAGTAGAAGAGGTCACTGCTGGTGACCTTTCCCTGAGCTGTTTCTGTGGTGTTGGAGGTGCGGACTACAAACCTGTCCAGAGAGGGTGAGGCCTCCTGCGTGGGAAAGAAAGTGGAGGCAGGCAGCTTGCACTGCTTTTGCAAGCCTGACTGTGTGAAGCGAAGGAGAGAACAGAAGCTGGGACGTTCATACATTCACCTCCTCTTTCTCTCCCACTGGAGGGTTAGTTGCATGAGGGCAGAAATCTTGTTTTATTCGCTGCTATATCTCCAGGGTAGAAAAGAGCACCTAGTAGGTGCTCAATAAATATTTGATGGCCGAATTAATGAGTTACATGCAGAAGGGAGCGGCTTGAGCATGTTTGTGAGGTGAAGAGTAAGAAGTCTTGGAGAGGAGGGTTTGAAGGTCTAGAAAGGACGTGATGGAAAATGAGCTCCGTGAGGCAGGAAAGTCTGAGATTTCAAGTCCCTCTGGACTGACTCTCTAGGATACCAGGAATGAGTCCTTTCCTTTAGTTTTTTAAAAGAATATTTATTTATTTGGCTGTGCCAGGTCTTAATTGAGGCATGTGGGATCTAGTTCCCTGACCAGGGATTGAACCTGGGCCCCCTGCATTGAGAGTGTGGAGTCTCAGCCACTGGACCACTAGGGAAGTCCCAGAATGATTCCTTTTCTGCTGAAATTGAAGGAGTGGAGGAACGAATGGGAGCAGAGGCAGATATTTACAGGTGGTAGAGGAGGAAGTTGAGGGAGTTCTCTCCTGATGGTCTTATGAGAATTCTTTGAGTTAAAAATAAATTAAGGATGAGTATCATATGTGTATCTTTGGAAAACATTTCATGAAGACATTAAAAAAAAAGCGCCTCTATTTAAGCAGTTAGGCTTGTGGGGAGTCATAGACAGGTAATTGTAGGCACACACAAGGTTGTGGTCAGTGACATAAAGGGCAGATGAGGTAGGGATGCGCCCAGGGGATGAGTAAGTAGGTGAGACAAGAGGTCTCTAGTCTCGGGCAGGAATACAGGGAGTGGCTGAGAGCTGGGTGGAGCGATCCACACACCCTGTGTGCAGCCCTAGGGACCTTCTGCCTGCAGGAGAGTGTCCTTGGATCTTGGGAAAGTGGGAGAGGAGAGGCATTGAGTGCATGGGGCTCCTTCTTTCCTCTTTGAGATAAAATGAACAGAAACCTGAGCCCTGACTGAAGTAGAGTCACTCATTGTTAGCAGCTCTTCTGATTCTAACCAGGCTGGTTTTCCAGTGATTTACCTCTGATTCATTTGACAGGAAACTGCTTTCCCAACTTTTGACAAACCTGTTTTCTGAAAGGATTTGTCTGTTTAGAAGCAGAGGTAGTGGAGAGAAAGGATGTGACGGTGTTGCAGTAAGTCATAAAGAGCACAACATGACCATATTTATTTACCTCATCAGTCTTTAGTTAGAATTGATTTATTAAAGAATATTAAAGTATCCACTTTGTTTACATTAGCAGTTGTTTAGCAATAAGGTTGCAGCTTTTCAGAATTCTTTATTTTCAGTCTGAGGTCAAGACGACTAACTTCTCAGAAACTTTCTGAAAGGGAGACTAGAGTAGTAAGGATGGGTCTTCTAATTTTCAAGATGTTCCTGGAAGTTAAATAACCCGGCGAAGCTAATTGTGTTTTTATCGTTTGCTGTTATATTGGCCATTGTTGCCAATCAGTCTCTGATAGTTAAGTCAGAGTTGGACTTGAGTCCTGGTTACTTCTGTTTTTGCATTTCTCACATGTTAAAACATATTCCCTCTAAAATGATCAGAGGCTCATATTCTCAGAGTTAAAGGGGTTTTGTTTAGAACAAGTTGCACATTCTAATCTCTTATTTAAGAGCCCTATTAGGGAAGACAGATTTATAGTGTGAAAAGCATCTGTCAGTTTTTGGAGATGGAGAGAAGTACTTTTTTTTCTTGCTAGAAGGTGAAATCAGAGGTTGACCAAGACATGCTAATTGGAACTTGGTATAGTCTCAGTGGGCTCAGTACTTAGAATTCACTTCTTAGAATTCATCCCACTTCTGAATGGGGAGTCAGGTAGCCCTATGTGTCTCAACCTCATTCCCCTCAGTTTTAAGGTTTTAGCCATTAGTTTTAATAGTTAGAACTCCATTTGGGACATTATTTGAGGGAATAAAAATGACTTTATTAGCATTTGGGAGAGAAGTTAGGGAACAAGAGAGTCTTAAAGTCAGGTTGGCGTCAACAATCTGAGTATCTATTTCTCATTTTTACTTTCACTTCACTCTGTTATAGCCAGATCCTTGTTTTCCTAGAACTTGTGTATGTGTGTGTGTGTCTAAGAGACCATGTTGGCGACTTCGAAAGAGACCTGATGTCTGGACCCTCTTTGCAAGTTCTCATTTCTGTTGCCTTTTATGGGAATCAACTGGGATAAGCATTTTGAGATGAGTATGTCAGAGGCAGAGTGTGAGGTAATAGGGAAAAGATCACTGGTTCCGGTCCCTGTTCTGCTGTTTACAAGCTCCGCGACCTCAGGCAAATCCTCTAACCTCTCCTTGCCTCTGGGAGATGAAGAGGGTAGGTGAGGGAATCTAGTTCTTTCCAGTTTTTAATTCCTGGGGTGACCTGTAAATAAGCTTTAGGAAAATGTATGATGAGGAAATCCACCACAGAGGCACACACACGTGTATATGCACACACACACAGCACGTGGGATCTTAGTTCCCTGAACAGGAATCAAATCTGCCCCCTGCAGTGGAAGTGCAGAGTCTTAACCACTGGACCTCCAGGGAGTGAATTCCTGAGGAGATTCTATTTTAAATTTATTAGGACAGTTATTATTTAAAGAAAATGTATAGTGAGTTACAAATAAATTAGCTTAATCATCAGTTGCCCAATTTATATTCATTCCATCAAAACTTGTATGTTGAATTTTCCTAAAGTGAGGTATACATTTAATTATTCAGGATGTGTGCTGTCACTGTTTTGGCCTAGTGAGGCTTATGGGATGGACCTGTCTTTCTGTCTCAGGATTGACAGCTTACTGAATTCCCCTTCTAATGCATCTTCGCTTCCCTTTGTCCCTCTTCCCCCCACCCTGCTCCCAACCTCAGCATCTTGTGCATTTATCTTTGGTAATGTCTGTATTCCCTTATCAGACTTTCCAGGTGGCACTGGTGGTAAAGAACCCACCTGCCAATGCAGGAGACATAAGAGATGCAGTTTTGATCCCTGGGTTGGTCAGGAGGATGCCCTGGAGAAGAGCATGGCAACCCATTCCAGCGTTCATGCCTGGAGAATCTCATGGACAGAGGATCCTGGTGGGCCATGATCTACAGGGTTGTGAAGAGTTGCACACGACTGAAGTGACTTAGCATGCATGCACACACATGCACATATTTCCTTATAGGGCTTACTTGGTGGTTCAGTGGTAAAGAATCCATCTGCTATGTAGGAGATGCAGGCTGAATCCCTAGGTTGGGAAGATCCCCTGCAGGAGGAAATGGCAACGCACCAGTATTCTTGCCCCAGAAAATTCCACGGTCAGAGGAGCCTCTCAGGCCACAGTCCATGGGGTCACAAAGATGCCCCAGAAAATTCCACGGTCAGAGGAGCCTCTCGGGCCACAGTCCATGGGGTCACAAAGAGTCGTACACGACTTGAGTGAGCACTCATACACGTATTCCCTTACATTTTTGTTTATCTTTCCCAGAGGCTGGAAATTATGTCTTACTCATCTTTACTTTTCTTATATAAAACACTGAAGGGAAGATAATATGTGAGGATGTAGATAACAGCAGATCAGAGATGGCCCAGATCTTAATTGGGGTAAGGGGAGAATGTTGGTGTTATATATAGAAATATCTGACATGATGGTTTGGGGAGAAGATGATGAATACACTTTTGGACACGATGGAATCTGTGACATTGGCAGGACATTCAGACAGACTGTTCAGTAGGCAGTTAGAAATGGTGGATGACATCCTGGAGCGGTCAGAGGATTTGCTCCGAAGAGGTCGGAAGCTCTTCATGAGGTTTATCAGGACGAATCAAGTCTTTGAAAAGGAAAGTGAAAAATGAAGCTAATGGGGAATGCCTGTGTTTAGGAAGCTAGAGAAGAAAGAACAATCATCTAGGCTGCCAGAGGTAATCACTGGGGTAGGAGGTGCATAGTGAGCGGCTTTTATGGAGATAAATGCTCAACTATGCTAAAGCTGCAGAAGGGTTAGGAGAATTAGATGAGGAAATACAGATGATTGTATTAGCCAGTTTCAGTCCTGCTGAATCAGAGGCTGCATTAAAAAGTGATGAGGACACAAAAAATGAGTCTGTAGGCTTCTTATTTTGAAGGTGGTGGGGGGAGGATGAAAGAACAAGGGCAGATTCAAAGGAGTCCTTACTTTTTTACTTTATTATTATTTTTTAATAATAGAGGTTACTGAGAAATCTTTAAAGTCCTAGGGAGGCTGAGAAAGGAGGCTAAGAAAAGATTGTGTTGGCTAGGGAGATTTGGACACAGATTGGATCCCTGGAGGGGAGATAAGGGTGAATTAGAGAGCAGGATGGTGGGGCTGGTCGGAGAGGAGGGAGGAGCTTTCTCTGAAACGGGAAGAATGGCTTGATTTGAAAAAAATGATTCGGGGAGAGGAAATTGGTGTGGGATTAAAGGGAAAAGAATAGAAAGATGTAAGCATGGGGTTTTGAGACATGTGAAAAGAATTACAGCAGAAACTGCAGGGGAGCTTGAGAGGAATTAATGACACAAGAAAGCGATGTTGGTGCTCTGGAGACCAGACCGAGTATGCTCAGCATGAATCTGGAGGGGACACAAGTGTGATGCTTGTGTCCAGGTGTGAGATCAGAGTGTCATACAGGTTGTTAGTGTGAATAACGCCAACCCAAGGACAGCGACTGGACTTGAGGTCAGGGGCCAGGGGTCGGGGGAAACAAAAGAAGCCAGCCGTAAAGTTGAAACATGCTCTGGGGCTTAAGGGCCTCGGTACCCTAGCCTGGCTTCATAGTTTAAGCTGGCAGCATTCCTGAGTCCCTTCATATGTGTGTTTAGGAAAGAGGAAAAAAGATGGTCTTATTTAAGGGTTATTGAGGTGGAAATGAAGTATGAGGATACTTGTAAGAATACTAATTAATTAAGAAAAAATGGCATGGGAAAACCTTGTTGAAAAACTCCATGAAATGGAAAAATAGCCTCCTCTTCCCCAACTCCAACCCAGTCCCACTTTCCAGGGTGTAACCACTTTTAATATCACTTCAGAACCCAGACGTGCTATTGGAGAAGGAAATACAAGGTTTTGCTGCCTCGAAGAGAATGGTGCAAATAACAGGACTGACCAGATCCTCTTTAATTTCTTCTATGCTTTCTGTGCTCCTTTTCAGTCTTAACTTAGTTGCTGTTGTTTCTCATATTTTATTCTCATTTTTCTTGTATTCTTCTTAAAATTTGGAGTAGTTGTTTTTTAAGATGAGGTGCATAAGAGTTAAACCTCAAGTCCTTGCCTTTCAGAAATGTCTTTATCTCCCATTTGATTGTCATTTCTTTGAATGTAGCTTATTTTTATACTCTGGACACTTTGAGGGTTTGCTTTTTGTCTGTGGAGCTCTGACGTTTTCACCAGGGCGTGCCTAGGTGCTTGTCTTCTCCGTCATCCTGTTTGGCAGTTAGTAGACTCTTTAATAAAATCTGTGTGTATTGGCTGTCCTCCTTCTGGAGCTCAGGGACAGTTTTGTTTTATTATTTCTTCCCTTTCATGAGCTGTGTTTTTAAATCTACTTTGTGTTTGCTTTCTCTCTCTTTTATTTACCCTTTTTTAAAATAGCTGTTTATTCTTAATTTTTATAGACATGATATACTCTTGAATCTCTGAGCATGCTAATTAGAATTTTTTAAAAGTTCTCATCAAATTCCTGAAATAGCACACATTTCCTTTGGGTCATGTTTTGCCAGAAGTCTATCTTGGCCTGCTTTTTTTGTTTCGTTGGGTTTCCTCAGATGTCATTTGTGGTGGTTCACAGCTAACGTGAGTGACTAGGTTAGGTGTGAATAGTTACTAGGTTACTAGGTAACTAGTAACTAGGTGAGTGACTAGTTTAGACTAGGCAGTTGGTGTGGTTTTCTTCTGGAGTTGAATAGGTCTTACTAGGTGTTTACATTTTTATTACGGAATGTCCATAAAAAAGAGTATATATTATGTGTGTACAAAGTTTAAGGAAGAATAGTAAATTGTCTATAATCTGGTTTAAGAACTAAAACTTTAAAATATCCCTGAAGGCTTGGTGGGCCTGTCCTGTTACTTTCACCTCATCCTTCCGGGTAACTATCATCCTGAATTTCCTTACACATTCCCTATTTTTGCTTTATTGTTTGTATATAGCCCAAACAAAATAGTATTTAGTTTTTTAGGTTTTTGAACTTTAGTAGTGGAATCATCCTATATATATTCTTTTTCAACTTGCTTTTTTTTTTTTTCTACTTAGCATTGTTCATGAGGTTATTCTTGCTGATGCAGGTTATTGTAGTTCTCGTTTTGTTTCCTGATGCTATAGCATTCCATTGCATGAATTCATCTTAATTTATTAGTTAATTCACCAGCTGGCATGTATTTTAGTTGTTTCTAGTTTTTTCTATTGCAAATGTCATTGTTATGAACATTACTCCATATGTCTTCTACATTTAAATATACATATATATATATTTTAAACCTTTAGTCATGGATTTTCAGATCATATATAAAGGTCTAGAATGAAACAGAACAAAATCTCTGGATAGGAAACTCAGCGATTAAAAACTTTTATAAACTTGGTATTTTCCGTAGTTCCTTAAATGGCCTTAATTTTATGTTCTGAAATTAAAAAAAAAAAAAAGCAATTTGACATACATGGCTATTTTTCTTTGAAAAATGCAGAAAAGAGTAAGAACTAATAAGACAAATTTGCATTAATAAATGTGGAAAGAATCAGTGCAACTTTGATGTGTTAACTATGATTTTTTGGCAAGCTTAGTGACTTTATAGAATCATGAACAATACCATCAAGTAAGTCTATTTGTAAGTACTTCTAGGCTTGAATTATAGTTTTTCTGTCAAGTTTGTATCTTTTAAACTTCTTTTCTGTTATTTTCCTTTTTATACACCATCAGTACTCATGTTTCCTTTGTTAGCATCGTGTAGGATAAAGGTGAAGGCAATGGCACCCCACTCCAGTACTCTTGCCTGGAAGATCCCATGGATGGAGGAACCTGGTAGGCTGCAGTCCATGGGGTCACTAAGAGTCGGACACGACTGAGCGACTTCCTTTTCACTTTTCAAACTTTCATGCATTGGAGAAGGAAATGGCAACCCACTCCAGTATTCTTGCCTGGAGAGTCCCAGGGACAGGGGAGCCTAGTGGGCTGCTGTTTATGGGGTCGCACAGAGTCGGACATGACTGAAGTGACTTAGCAGCAGCAGCACAGCAGGATAAAGGAGACCCACCAAAAACTTTTGCTGTCTAAGGACAAAGAATACTTTTAAAGCATTGAAATAATTTAAGAGATTTATTATAGATTAATTGAATTTTTGCATTGTGAATTTTGGGGGATTTTGTTTTGGTTTTAATGCTAAGGTTTCTCAGATTAAGACATGCCAGGCTTTGATAATGATTTTGGACACTGACTAAATTACGGAGACTTACTTAGGATAACAGTTTTCCTATATGGCATCACTGACTCAGAGCAAATTGAGGCATTCAAAACAGCTGACCACAGAGCTCGGGAAATTTGTATTCAGTTTTCATTGATTGGCAATAGAACTGATAAACTTGGCCTCAGACATAATGAGAAATCCATTTTAATTAATTAATGTGGTTGAAGTATAGTTGATTTACAATGTTATGCCAATCTCTCTGTACAGCAAAGTGACTCAGTTATGTACATACATACATTCTTTTTTAATACTCTTTTCCACTATGATTTATCACAGGATATTGAGTATAGTTCCCTGTGCCATCCATTAAGGCTTTGTGGTCTGTCCATTCTAAATGCCATAGTTTGCACCTACCAAACTCCCAGCCCATCCTTCTCCCTCCCTCACTCCCCCTTGGCAGCTACAAGTCTGTTCTTTTTCTGTTTTGTAGATAGGTTCATTTATGCCATATTTTAGATTCCACATATAAGTAATATCTTGCGGTATTCATCCTTCAAGGAGAAATCCATTTCAGATACCTCTGAACTTTGTGGAACAGTTTTGTTTGACTTTCATTTAACGATGCATCCCTCTCTGACAAATGTCACTCATAGGCCTCTGGAGTTTTTTGTCTAAGGCGGCTATCATTCTTTGAGTATTTCCTGAAGATCAAAACATGGTAATACATCCATTTATTATGGGAGTTGGTTGAAAATTTCTGATGATCACTGTGGTATTAAATTTGGATAATGGAATTTGCTTGATGTAAGCAGTTTTCCACAGTTGATTTATGAAAGAACCTAAACCTCACTTTTGGAGGAATCCCAGACATCACTTGTATCACCTCTTTGCAGCAACATGTATTGTACAAACTTGAAAAAAATTGGCTATAATGCCAGTTTTATTTCAGGAAGGCCAAGCTTCAGAGTTGAGGTGGATGAAAAAAGTTTCTTGATAATAGTTCAGACTTATGTATGGTTCAGGAGATGAGAAAGTAAAAATTGGGGTTGTGCAGCAACCCACTTAAAGTCCATGTTAACTTCTAAAATGTGAGCGCTTTATTGCTTACATCATCTCCTTTCCATATTTCACCAAACAGAATACTCATGATCGCTCTGTGCCCTCCCATGGCAAACCCTTTTAGGGATTTTATTTTGGTCTTGGTGAGTGTATTCTTGCCAGGAAAATCCTGTGGACAGACGAGCCTGGCAGGCTATATAGTCCGTGGAGTCACAAAGAGTCAGACGTGATTGAATGGCAGAGCGCGAGTGTTTATAGAGCAATGTTAGTTTCCCCCATACAGAATGCTATTCTCTTATTTATTTATTAG
This sequence comes from Cephalophus harveyi, assembly GCA_006410635.1. NCBI lineage: Eukaryota > Metazoa > Chordata > Mammalia > Artiodactyla > Bovidae > Cephalophus > Cephalophus harveyi. The sequence goes on along the minus strand of SJYT01081999.1, from coordinate 22,788 downwards.
TCCCATCTTAATAAGATTTAGAGAGTCTGGAGGAAAAGGTGGGGAGAAAATGACCCAAATATTAGTATTCAGTATTTTTGTTATTTTTAGGATAAGTTAGTAAGTGAAAGGGATCCACATGTACTTGGTTTACATGAGAATCAAAATCCCTAAAAGTGCTTAGGGTGTTAAAAATAGTTGTAATTCCGGTTTGAAATTTGCATCATTGCAGTATAAAAGCTGAACTGATGTACTTAGAGTTGGTGGGGAATTTTTTTTTTAATCCCTGGTCACAGACAGCTTCTGTTTGGAGAACAGAGAAAGGCAGACTAAGAGAAATACAAATAGAAAATGTTTAATCCTGTATTGTAGCTTACTGTAGCATTTCTTATTCCCTTAACTTTTGGACTAGACTTCTACAGGAATTCTGTGAACTTGAGTAGTATGCCTGATTGCCAGCTCTGTGACCTTTTTAGATTTTGAACTTTCTGGGATTCTTTGTACTGTCTATCATATATAGAGTGGGAAGGTAACACACACACACAATTAGGACAAGCTAGAAAATATCATAAATAAAATGGTAACAGCTACAGTTGTTTTGGGATTCATAAATGTGTTTAAGAAGTTCATTTTTTCATCTTTGTAGATGTGTATTTCAGTAACAGGTTTTCATCTCTTCATTTTCCTTCATAAAAGAAAAAGGCTTGATATTCCTGAGTTACCACTCACCTAAAATCTACTGATTTGCTCTGATCTGTGCTGTGTATAGAGTGTTATGTTCCTGCCCACGTCTGATGTGAAAGGAGAGAGACAGACAGCACAGTGGTGACTGACTCAGAGAGATGTAAATGATCTTATTATGCTTGAGCTACAGCCACACCTAGAAACCTTGACAATAACAGGGTCCGTGTTTGATATACCTTACTTGTTAAATCCTGTCCGGATTTTAACATGTCACATGTGTGTTGTTCATCAGCAAAGTTGAATGATGCTAGAACAATTGCAAGGCTTTAATCAGACTCATGATTACCCGGTTTCTCACTTTGGGCATACAAAGAAAACGAAAGCCATAACCAAGACACATTTCTGGTTGTTTCTGGTATTGTTGGTTCTAGTTCAGTGGTTTCAGTGCTACAGATCCTACACCAAGAGAGATTTTCATGGGTAAGTTCATTAAGGTTAACATAATTTCAGTGTCTGTGGCGAGCTGTTAATATTTTTTAAAAAACTTTCCCCTCATTATATAAATAATACATGCTAATTAAAAAAAAGGAAACTAAAGAAGAAAATGAATATTTTCTTAAATGTAATATCTGAATATAAACACTAATGCTATTTAAGTTAATTTTCTTCCTGTCACTTTTCTATTTAGGTATCTTTTACAAAAATTGAGGTAACATAGTAAATTCAATTTAACCTAAAAAAAACTATTTAGAACATTTCCTATTTCATCGTTCTTTAAAGACATGACTGAGTAATAGTCCATGGGTTTGGATATTACCATAATATTTGAATATTCACCTGCTGTTAGAATTATAGGTAACTTTCAATTTTTCTACAGTAAATGCTTTTAAAGTAAACTTTAAAAATGAATTATAAGAAGAACTTCCTTGGTGGTCCAGTGGTTAAGACTCCAGGCTTTCATAATAAATGATAATGCATTATTTGAGATAATAAAGGACTATTAGGGAAAATAAAAGACTGTCTTCCAGTGCAGGGGGCATGGGTTTGATCTCTAGTCAGAGGACTAAGATCCCATATGCCATAGCGCCCCCTTGATCTTAGTTCTGAATCTTATGTCAGAACCAAGATCCCATAGCATAGTGTGGCTCAAAGATTTAAAAAAAAGGGAAGAATTATAACAAATACAAAAAAAAAGAGTCCAAATAATAAGCATGTGGGGCTTCTCCGGTGGATCAGTGGTAAAGAATCTGCCTACCAATGCAGGAGATAGAAGTTTTATTCCTGGCTCGAGAAGATTCACCTGGAGTAGGAAATGGCAACCAGCCCCAGTATTCTTGCCTGGGAAATCCCATGGATAGAGGAGTCCGGCAGGCTACAGTCCATGGGGTCACAGAGTCGGACACAACTGAGCCACCTGAGCCCAGAGAGAGCACAGAGTAAACACACAGCTTAGAGAATTTGTAGTGAACGTTAATTACCAGCATCCAGAAGTTGTGCCCCTTCCCAATTATTACCTCCCCAGAGTTAACCACTACTTGTTATCAGTGATTGGTTTTGCCTGTTATGAATTTTATACAAATGGAGTCATATGTATGTTCTCCTTAGTGTCTGGCTTCTGTTGCACAGCATTGTGTCTGTGCATTTTGTCCACGTTGTTACCGATAGAGCAGTAGCTGATTTTTTAAATTCTTTCTTTCTTTCTTTCTTTTTGGTTGTACTGGGTCTCATTGCTGTGTGGGCTCTTCTTTCGTTGTGGTGAGTGGGGCTCCTGTCTGTTGCTTGCCTGTGCAGGCTTCTCTTACAGAGCACGGGCTGAATGGTGTGCAGGCTTCAGTAGTTGTGGCTTGTGGGCCCGAGAGCACAGGCTCAGTAGTGGTGCACAGGCTTCGTTGCTCCAGGGCATGTGGGGTCTTCTTGGATCAGGGATTGGATCCGTGTCTTCTGCATTGGCAGGTGAATTCTGCTGTTTGTGGACATTTGGTGTGTTTCCAGTTTTGGCTCTTATAGATGTTCATCTATATGTCTTTTGGTGCTATATATTAGACATATACCTGATAGTGGAAATGCTTGGTCATAGAGTTCACATGTTCAGTTTTCATAGATATTATCTGACGGTTTCCCAAAGGGATTATACCAAATTCCCATCAGCAACATATGAGACTTCCATTTGCTCCTGTACTTATCAGTGCTTGGTATTGTTAGTTTTCTTATTTTTTTAACCATTTTACTAGATACATAGTAGTAGTATTCCCTAGTGGTTTTCATTTACATTTCCTTCAATATGCCAGCAAATTTGGAAAACTCAGCAGTGGCCACAGGACTGGAAAAGGTCAGTTTTCATTCCAATTCCAAAGAAAGGCAATGCCAAAGAATGCTCCAACTACCGCACAATTGCACTCATCTCACATGCTAGTAAAGTAATGCTCAAAATTCTCCAAGCCAGGCTTCAGCAATATGTGAACCGTGAACTTCCTGATGTTCATGCTGGCTTTAGAAAAGGCAGAGGAACCAGAGATCAAATTGCCGACATCCGCTGGATCATGGAAAAAGCAAGAGAGTTCCAGAAAAACATCTACTTCTGCTTTATTGACTATGCCAAAGCCTTTGTCTGTGTGGATCACAATAAACTGTGGAAAATTCTGAGAGAAATGGGAATACCAGACCACCTGACCTGCCTCTTGAGAAATCTGTGTGCAGGTCAGGAAGCAACAGTTAGAACTGGACATGGAACAACAGACTGGTCCAAATAGGAAAAGGAGTATGTCAAGGCTGTATATTGTAGTTGGACACGACTGAGCGACTGAACTGAACTGAGGTCTAATGATAGTGAGCACCTTTCCTAAAAGGCGTTTTCAATATGCTCTTCTGTGAAATGCTTGTTCATATGTTGTGGAAGTTTCAAAATTGTGTTTACCTTCTTACAATTTGTAGGCATTCTTTATATATGCTGAGGATGAGTTCCTTGTTGCACACACTGCAAGTATCTTCTCTCTGTGCCTTGATGTTTTACTCTTTTAATGGTCTCTCTTGATTACACAGTAAACTTTTAAAAATTGACAGTGTTATTTTGGTAAAAATGTAGACACATGGTATCTTGCCATAGGTCACTTACTTGGCAGACAGTGCATAAACAGAAAATAAACTTACAAATTCTGTTATTGTTAGCTTTGTCCAGCATAAGGGCCATGATTTGCCTTTCCAGCAATGCCAGCTCTCTTACAGATAAATATGGGCCCTTCATTGCAGAGGGAACCAGCTGAGCCTGTGAATGCTGCTAGGTCACTTCAGTCGTGTCCGACCCTGTGTGACCCCATAGATGGCAGCCTACCAGGCTTCACCGTCCCTGGGATTCTCCAGACAAGAACACTGGAGTGGGTTGCCATTTCCTTTTCCGAGCCTGTGAATGGATCAGTGAATTTCTCTCTAACACTGGGAGACCACTAAAAGCTCAGTCCCTGGTGATATTAGCTTAGTATAATCATGTATTTATACTAAGTATTGTACATACAAGTTAATGCTTAAATTGCACAGAGTGGCATAAGATCTTGCTATGTTTTAATCTATCTGTTTAAAAAGTAGGATTTGCATAAAGGAGAAAAGTTGACTTTACTTTTCTCCAGAGTTAGATGAAAGTGAAAGATGAGAGCGAAAAAGTTGGCTTAAAGCTCAACATTCAGAAAACGAAGATCATGGCATCTGGTCCTATCACTTCATGGGAAATAGATGGGGAAACAGTGCAAATGGTGTCAGACTTAGTTTTTTGGGCTCCAAAATCACTGCAGATGGTGACTGCGTTGAAATTAGAAGACGGTTACTCCTTGGAAGAAAATTTATGTCCAACCTAGATAGTATTTTCAAAAGCAGAGACATTGCTGACTAAGGTCCGTCTAGTCAAGGCTATGGTTTTTCCTGTGGTCACGTATGGATGTGAGAGTTGGACTGTGAAGAAGGCTGAGCGCCGAAGAATTGATGCTTTTGAACTGTGGTGTTGGAGAAGACTCTTGCGAGTCCCTTGGACTGCAAGGAGATCCAACCAGTCCATTCTGAAGGAGATCAACCCTGGGATTTCTTTGGAAGGAATGATGCTAAAGCTGAAACTCCAGTACTTTGGCCACCTCATGCGAAGAGTTGACTCATTGGAAAAGACTGATGCTGGGGGATTGGGGGCAGGAGGAGTAGGGGATGACAGAGGATGAGATGGCTGGATGGCATCACGGACTCGATGGACGTGAGTCTGAGTGAACTCCGAGAGATGGTGATGAACAGGGAGGCCTGGCGTGCTGCGATTCATGGGGTTGTAAAGAGTCGGACACGACTGAGCGACTGAACTGAACTGAACTGAAATTTTGTGGAACTATAACTAGGTTTCCCTTATTAATATTAATTGTTATAATTTGTTACAACATTTCAGATCTATTATAATATTTACCTCTTTGTATTAAAATAAGTCATGATGACTGAAAATCTTCTATGTTGGCCATTACCCTTGGCCTTTTACATGAATTTTCTGTAATCCTTATAGTAACTAATGGATGGAGAGAATCTCCATTTTATATTTGAGCAAACTGAAGCTCAAGAGGTTTATTTGTTTTCTGAAGGCTGTACGTGTCCATGCCTCAGGCTATTAAGCCAGTGCTTTTTCCATTACATCATATCCCCTAAAAGGGTTGATGTGTCTTTGTTGCGGAGAGACTGATATGGAACTTAGGATATTGCCTTTGCCTCCTGAAATAGTATTCAAAAAGAGTAGGCAGGACCAAGTCAGAGGTCAGTTATCAAGAAGGTACAAAGTTTCCATGAAGGGACTAGGGAGATAGGATATAGACCAGGAAATAAATTGGGAAAGTCAGGGCAGAAAAAGCTGCTTTAGGCTGGAAGGGCTGGAGTAAATAGGCTGGAGAGGCACAGATAGAGAACGGAGAAGGTACAGGCACATCACTGTCTGGTTTGAGTCAAATCTCACAAACGTGGAGTTCCTTTAGCTCAAGTCCCCTTAAAGCACAGTTCTTGTCGGGCTAGGGGTGGGTCCTCTTAGAAACACCAAACTGAACAAAGCCTGGGAGCCAGGAACCAGGGAAGCCTAATTAATATTCTAAGCTGATTTTATGGTGCCTGATGTGTACTTAATACAGGCCTTTGAATCAGTGATGAATTTATTTCTAATCTTTTAGAGTTGCTGACATGGAAGAGATGCTGAGAACACTGTCATTTTGTAAAAATACATTTTATGTTCAATCGGCAATGTTCAAAAGGGAAAAAAATAGCTCAGTTTGAGATTTGGGGCAGAAGATTGGGAGAAATACTGAGAAAGGGAAGGGAAGTCCTCTCATATTTGGGACTAAAAAGAAAGAAGGTGAAGGTGAAGGTGAAGTCGCTCAGTCGTGTCCGACTCTTTGCGACCCTGTGGACTGTAGCCCACTGGAGTGGGTTGCCATTTCCTTCTCCAGGGGATCTTCCCGACCCAGGGATCGAACCCAGGTCTCCCGCATTGGAGGCAGACGCTTTAACCTCTGAGCCACCAGGGAAGTTAATGGCGTGCTACTTGGTTGTTAATATAATTAAATTCAATAAATCCCTATTGTGCCAAGATGGGCTTCCTGTGTTGCGCTAGTGGTAAAGAACCTGCTTGCCAGTGCAGGAGATGTAAGAACCGTGGGTTCGGTCCCTGGATCAGGGAGATTCCCTGGATGAGGGCATGGCAACCAGTACTCTTGCCTGGACAGTCCTAAGGACAGAGGAGCCTGGAGGGCTACAGTCCATAGGGTCGCGAAGAGTCAGACACGACTGAAGTGACTTAGCATGCACACAGTGGGCCAAGACAGTGTGCCAGATCCTGTGCAAGCCTAGGGGTACATTAGATTAGCTCCCTTTTTGGGAACCCCCAGTCTCAACTAGAAGAAGACACACACAGCGGTTGACAACCCCTGTCAAATGACAGCCCTCACAAATGATGCTGTTGTGAGAAATACCAGGGAAGTTCTGTATTAGTTAGAGTTAGGTTCAGCTGAGATAGACAGGAAGCCCAAATTAACAGTAACTTAATGTGAGACAGAAGTTTGCTAGGTGGCCTGGGGCTTGTGTGGTGTTTCATGGTGTTAGAGTATCTGTGTCAGTGTTCCACCATGGGTGTGCCCAGCTTCATGGTCTGAGATGGAGCCTCTTCTTTCAGGCAGTGGGATGGGGAAAGGAATGAAGAAGAGGCATAGAGCTGTCTCATGAAGAAGGTCCATGGATACTTGGGCTTATATTACATGGTGAGAGCTTCATTATGTAACCCCTGTTGTTAGCTAAAAACAGGGCTCCTACCCATGGGCTTAGCTAAAAATGAGAGTTCCCTAACTTAGATGAAGAGGGTGAATTGTGCAGAATAACTAACAGGCTCTGTCCTTGGAACCAAGTTTTACCTTTTGGAGAAAACGAGGCTCAACCTGAGACTTGAAGATAAGGGGAGTTAGACAGGTGGACAAAATGAAGGAAGGCAGAGGGAGACATGGGGATGGAGGAGACATTGGCCATTCGTGGAACTTCAGGTCTGAGGTTTGGGTCAGCTTCGGCTAGGTAAAGGGGAGTGGACTTCGGTGCGCCTGAAGAATCGGTAAGAGCCTTGTGTGTCATTTTAATGAATTTGTATTTCATTTTGTAGTAGGTGAGAGCCCTTGAAGAATTTTAAGCAAAGGAGCCACTTGTTGAAATTTCTAGGTTAGAAGGGTAGCCCGTGTTATTTAAAAGATAGATTTTGGGTATGGACTTGAGTTTGAGTAAACTCTGGGAGTTGGTGATGGAGAGGGAGGCCTGGCGTGCTGCAGTCCATGGGGTCGCAAAGAGTGGGACAGGACTGACAGGGACAGAACTGAACTGAAACTCCTTTTAGCTCCAAGACCACTTAACAGTGGTCTAGGGGAGAGCTACTAGTGGTCTATTTTTAGTTCTTCAAGCCTGCCAAAATGTTTCTTCTTTGTCCTTCCCTCCCTCCTTCCTCCATCCCTTTCTTTCTTTTTTTTTTCTTTTTTGTTCCTCAGTTTAAAAAAATCCCATAGATCGAGGAGCCTGACAGGCTACCATTCATGGGGTCACAAAAGAGTCAGACATGACTTAGCGACTAAACACATGAGTACTTACATAATAGTCTTGATTTTACCTTTGGTTAGTAAAGCCTAAAATATTTCCTTTCTGACCCTTTAAGAAAAAGTTTGCTAACCTCTGTATTTATCATGGAAGATATATGTAATACTTTGCATGTCTTTCATACTAGAATAAGCTTCTTAAGGACAAGGACCGAATCTTGTTTATTTTTCTGTTCCTGTGGTCTAGGAAAATACTTGGTATATGGAATCCGCCTGCAATGCAGGAGACCCCGGTTTGATTCCTGGGTCAGACAGATCCTCTGGAGAAGGGATAGGCTACCCACTCCAGTATTATTGGGCTTCCCTTGTGACTCAGCTGGTAAAGAATCCGCTTGCAATGCGGGACACCTGCGTTCGATCCTTGGGTTGGGAACATTCCCCTGAGGATGGAAAGGGCTACCTGCACCAGTATTCTGGCCTAGAGAATTCCATGAACTGTATAGTCCATGGGGTTGCAAAGAGTCGGACACGACTGAGTGACTTCATGTGTGGTCTAGGAGAATACTTGGTATATGGTTTAGGGGTTCACTGAACGATTTTGGGTGGACAAATAGTGTCACACAAAGTTATTTTAAAATTATAATTTACTTTTATAATATCTTGCCTTTTTGCTTTATCTAGTTAAACATTTTATGTACAAGTATGAATTATGTAAATTTCAGAATTTCTTTACACTTAAAAAAAAAGACTTACAGAATATACTTATGGAACACCTTTTTAATAGAGAGAAAAATCAGAGTACAGATAAAGGAAGATTTATTGAGGAATTTACCGAGAAAAAAAGCAGGATTCCCCCTCGTGATTTGACATTTCCTTCTATGGAAAAGATCTGAGAACAGTGGGACATCGTGGGCTGCCGTGCGTCTGTCAGCTTTGTTGCCACTGTACTGATTCCATCATCTTACCCTGTCCTAGGCCAGCCAGGTGTGCTTCCTGTCTCAAACCAGATGAAAACAGTTCATTGTGTATGCGCACCTGTGCAAATAGGTACAGATATAGCAAAAGTTAGTCCTGCCCTTCAGGAAATACCACAAACTAGTATTAAATGAGAGGCAGCATGGTTTACTGCAGGGATAACATATAGTTTTAGATACTTACTCATTCCTGTCAATTGGAGGTGCGTGTCGTGGAGAATTCTGAGATCGTGCCTAAGATCACTGAATAGATACATCTGCTTTTGTTGCAGGAAGAGGACATGTATGTCACACGTTTACCTTTTACCTTCAGGTATCTCCAGCCCTCATTTTTAGGCAAGTTATTTTGTTCTTCAGGAGTCTCAGTTTTCTTATTTGGAAAATGAGTTCAGTAATACCTTCTTCATATACTTGTTAGGATTAAGTACGGTAATGCATGTAAAGCATCCCTGCCAGTGTTTTGCAGATATTAGGTGCATAACAAGTGTCGGCTCTCAAATAGGGATACTTCAGAACCAAGAATGGTCCCATCCTGGCCCTGTGTGTCAGTTTTCAGGGGCTAATGTAGCAGGCAGTGGAGAAAGAATCTTTAAAGAAGATGTTGCTTTTGACCTTACAACTGATTTTATGTATAAATAATTTAGAAATGCATTATTAACAAAACAAAAAAGATTCCACTTCCTATTTGTCTTTATTCCCCACTTTACTGNGGCAGTGGAGAAAGAATCTTTAAATGAGATGTTGCTTTTGACCTTACAACTGATTTTATGTATAAATAATTTAGAAATGCATTATTAACAAAACAAAAAAGATTCCACTTCCTATTTGTCTTTATTCCCCACTTTACTGAAGCTGCTTATTCAAAGGTTAACAGTTTACCTTGCCTTTTTTTACTCTCCTCCCCCATTGAGGTTCATGGCACTGTTAACCACAAACTTAGTTGAAGCCCTTTCATTTCTTGGCTGTAGTGAAAACACTACTTTCTAAACAATTTCACTCCCTTTTGGGGGAGGAAGGGAGTGTTCTTTTTATAGAAAGGACAAACTTCTGTGCTTAACCATTGATTATTAATTTTTTTGGTAGTTAAAATTAAAGTTTGGCTCAAAAGATTGAAAGATATCTAGGAAGTAATAATTTCCCAGTGCAATTTAATGATGACTGTGCAACACTAGGCAAGAATCACTTAACGCTTAATGGGAATATTAATTGGTACCATCTTTTTTAGAAGGTAATTTGGCAGTAGCTCAGAGCAGGGTTAATATCCTGTAACTTGGGATCTAGCAGTTGCATGTCTAGCAGTCTCTTGCACAAACATAGCAACGAGGACAGTACAAATATATATTGTAAAGTGTTAATCTAAGTATTAATATTACTTTAAGAGCAAAAGTGAGAAGCTAAATAGAAAAATAGTGAAATTGTGGCTCATCTTTACCATTCATTCTTAAAAAAAAATGAGTTATACATGTACTGAGCTAAGAAATGTCTGATAAGTGAAAATAATCAGGCTGTGACACGTATGTATAGCAATTTCATTTTTGTTTAAAAAGAGAATGTACATATTAAATGTTTGTATAAGCATAGAAAAAACACTTTAATCTTAATGGTGATTTCCTTTGGAATTGGACTTAGAGAGACAGAGTAAGGAACTTGCTCTTCTTACTGTGGTGGATAATTATGGATAACTTTTGAATTTTTTGTGTGTCCTTTCCAGTGATTATCAAATAAAGCAACCTTAAGAAAAAAGAAAATTAATGGAAAACAGTAAGGGAGGGGCACAGATGCAACTAGCTACTCATAAAAAAGATGCCCTTTAAAATTCTGTGTATTTATATACATACTCCTGTATATATGTACATAAATTTATGCAAACAGCGTTAGTACAGTTGGACATTCAATTAAGCTACAGGATGCATTGTACTACTTGCATTTTGAAGTGGAAGACACAAAGAAGTGTTTTTCAAACATCACAGTGTACAGGAATAGTTCTTCAGTTCTTTAAGAAGTGGCTGAATTTGTTCTGGAAATGTGTAATTTTCTAGTGTGGCAGTAATATATGTTCAGGTTTCCTCATTGCAAGTTACATCTTGTTCACGTCTCTTAGTTAAAGTTTAAATTTTATGGTAATTAACCAACTGCATGATAACCTTTGAAACAGAGCAAAGAAAGTACTCCAGAGCAACGAAACTCTCAGTGCAACCACTCCAGTTTGGGCTGTAAATTGGAATTCTCTTCCACTGAGCGAATCAGGGATGAGAGTGGGGGCTGTTAAAGAAGCTGTATGGTTGGTTGTTTATGATTTCCAGTTTAAATTTATTTCATAATGATCTTTATATGTAGAACTATTTACCTTATGTCCCTGTGCTCTTAATTTTGTTTCATTCTGAATAATTTTTAAAGAATTGAATCTTGTGACTTGTTCCTTTTTTAATATGGAAATTTAAGATCTGCATATAACAAAGGAAAAGTCCTGTTCCAGATATAATAATCAAAATGCCTAGTTGTATCAGATTTGGCAATTTCCTTCCCTTCCCTTAAGTGTCGCTGGCAATTTTAGATTTTATAGAGACTCTTCAGTTTGCAGGTATCAAGGCTTGTGTTTTCCTCCTTCAGTCCCCCGTCAGCCCTCTGAATAGCAGCTGTATACTGTGCTAGTTCTTTGCTTAGTGAAGGTAAAGGAGATGCCTAGAAACTGTGAATTTTGTTTGTTAGGCCTGGCTAGTTTTGTGTGTAATGGATAACATTAAGTTTTTAAATTTTTGATGAGATCTCCTAGGTTTTAAATTTGGGATTAATAGTGATGTACTTGTAGGACCAAATTTTTTTTTAAATTGGAATATAATTATTTTACAATGTGTAAGTTTCTGTTGCACAGCATCGTGAATCAGCCATGTGTATACATGCATCCCCTTTCTCTCGAGCCTCCCTCCCACCCTTGCGTTCCACCCTTCTAGGTCATCACAGAGCACCAAGCTAAGCTTCCTCCAGCTTGCTTTTTGAGACTTGAAGTTTCTTGCAGTTTTGGCCAGTTTCTTCATTGATTTTTTTTTTCTCCATTCATCTTTTTCATGAGACTGTGACATTCACAAGTGAATCAAGAAATTGAACTACTCAGAATCTAAGTATGACTATTTCACGAGAGAAATCTACTCAGAAAGAACAAGTAACCTCTAAAATATTCTTTATAATCATTACTATATTACTAGGTCTAAAAAAGTTTACCATATTCTAGGATTTCTGAGGGGAATGTTCTGGATAACCTAACAGGTTTCTCCATCTTTCACGATTCATTTTATCTTAGTGAAAAATTGCCTTAAACATAAGGAAATGAATAGAATCTGGTTCTGCCAGATTTGCTTTTGGCTGTGCTGGTTCTTTGTTGCTGCGTGGGCTTTTCTTCAGTTACTACGAGTGGGGGCTACTCTCCGGTTGTGGTGCGCGGGCTTCTCATTGCGGTGGCTTCTCTGCTGCTGAGCACGAGCTCTAGGGTGCGTGGGCTTCAGGAGTGCCTGGCTCCCAGGCTCTGGAGCACAGACTCAGTAGTTGTGGCGCATGGGCTTAAGCTGCTGTGCAGCATGTGAGATCTTTCCTCACCAGGGATCGAACCTGTGTCTCCCACATCAGCCGGCGGATTCTCCACCACTGAACTACCAGGGAATCCCCGAACCAGATTCTAAACCGTGCTGCTTCTGTGGGAAAGGAGTGGCTTGTCAGTCAGTGCTTATTGTGACTGTTAATCTATAGGCAACACATTGGCCAAGTTTGTGCAGTTGGTAAACACTGCGTAGGCCGGCGACAGGTGCTGCCTGCACACATCTCAAAGCAAGTGACAAATTGCTGTTTTCCTAGGGATTCCATTTAGCTACAAATTTAAGGTTTATCAGTAGTGTTTTCAAAACACAGAATATAGAGGACTAGATTCTGTCATATCTTTGTTTTGAAGTCTGTAGTCAAAGCAGCTTACATAATGTATATATTAACAATCAGTTCTGTTTCTCACATACCTACCTGCTTTGTGCCAGACACCGTGCTAAGTGCTCTATTTATATTATTTCTGTGAAAACCTTGCAAGATAGGTACTGTTATTTTCATTTACACATGAGAATTAAACACTTGGGCCTTTCGTCAAGCTTCCTTTTGGTCAACTTTTGTATTCTTTCTCTCTCTTTTAATTACAGTGTTGTTGGTGGTGGTTTAGTCGCTAAGTCGTGTCTGGCTCTTGCGACCCCATGGACAGTAGCCTGCCAGGCTCCTCTGTCTATGGGATTCTCTAGGCAAGAGTACTGGAGTGGGTTGCCATTTCCTTCTCCAAGGGATCTTCCCAACCCAGGAATCGAACCCAGGTCTACTGCATTGCAGACAGATTCTTTACCAACTGAGCTATATGGGAAGCTCCCAGTGTTATTGAGATATAATTTTGTTCTTGTTTAGTCACTAAGTCATGTCCAGCTCTTTGCAACCCTATTGACTGTAGCCTGCCAGGCTCCTCTGTCCATGGGATTTCCCAGGCAAGAATACTGGAGTGGGTTGCCATTTCCTTCTGCAGGGGATCTTCTTGACCCAGGGGTTGAATCATATCTCTTGCGTCTCCTGCCACTGGCAGACAATTTCTTTACCACTGAGCCACCAGGGAAGCCCTGGTGATGTACCTTACATGGAAATGTAATTTACATGCCCCCCAAATTCACACTTTTAAAATAATTATACAATTAATTTAATGCTATTTACTGTTTTTACAAAGTTGTGCAGTCTTCAACATTGTCTAATTTTAAGGTCGTTTCAGCATTCCATAAAGAAACGCCAAACCATTAAAAATTATTTCCCGTTTCCCTCTTGCCTTGCTCTGGGCAATCACCAAACTTTTTTTATCTTTATGGATTTGCTTATTGTGGAGTTTTCATATAAATGAAATAGTAGTATGTGGCCTTTTGTGACTTCTTTCACTTATGCTTTTTTTTTTCCCTAAAACATTTATTAATTTTCGGCTGTGCTGGATCTTCGTTGCTGTGTGGTACACAGGCTTCTCCTCTTGTGGAGCACAGGCTCTAGGGTGCTTAGGCTTCAGCAGTTGGGGCACTCGGGCTTTGTTGCTCCTTCCTCTGCCACATGTGGGATCTTCCCGGATCAGAGATTGAACCTGCATCTTCTGCATTGGCAGGCGAATTCTTTACCATTGAGCCATCAGCCACCTTTTCTTTTTAAGGTATCAAATATTAAATCAGTCAGGGAGTTGATTCAAAAGAATAAAGCAATAAAAATGTGATAATAATCCTTTTATTATTATTGAGTAATGTGCTATTTTGAATGTGTATTAATAGATTTCCCAGATGACTGATACTTAACCATAAACACATTTTAAGAGCAGAATCTAGTTAAATTTGAGTCATGGATGATGGCAATCAACCTAAATTGCATGACGTATTTCTCTAATTTCTTAAATAGAGCACAGTTTAACCTTTTATAAATGACCTGGGGTTCATTATTTTGAATGTCTCTTGCCCTGTACTGTATATTACTGTGCTGTCCTTGGGCATTGGACGTGTGAAAGTCTGTTCGTCTCTGTACTGAATGACTTCTGATTGTGTTGCTTTTCTGCTACTTCCGTGTGAGATCAGTTCACTTACTTTAGATTTGAATTTGGTTAAATGTTTCCCAATACTGAGCAATGCATACTCATTGGAAAAGTGAAAACTCATGGCTATGCAAAAACAAGATGAAAAACTACCCATGTACATACCACAGAGCACACTGTTGTTAATATTTTGTTATATATCCCTAAAGTCAGACACACATGCACACAGCCGCACATGCACAGGGATATATCCGTGTATGTAAGGACTTAATGCAGTTTTATATCTATGTCTTTTTCTTCCTTTTTATCTTTTTGCCAAGTGGAATCATACTCTTGTAATCTGCTTAGCAGATACTTGTATAGGCAATCAGGGATGCGGAAATAAATCTACTAATAGATAAAACACTGGGGTTTTGGGAGGGGAGGTAGGTGTGGGGCAGAGTGGTAAGTTCTATTGATAGGACACTTAATGATCTGTTTTTCAGAATCATTTTCAATAATTGCATGCTATTTCGTAGTATGCTTATAACATATTCAATCCATCCCCCATTCTTGGACACTTAGGCTATTTCGGTTTTTTAAACTTTTAGAATCAGTTCCCGTGTCCTGCCTGCCTGCTTCTCTATAGTCTTCTGTGGGTCCTGGAACAAGTTGTGTATCTTTGCATCTCTGCTCTTTGGCACAGTTCACTTCTTTTGCCACTCTTATCTTTTCTGTCCGAGTTCGGGTGACCTTCCCGTATCAGCTCCCTCCTGGGCTGGGCTCGAGGTGTCTTGCGTATGCCACCTCTCCACTCCTTTTCTCAGCCCTCCTGTAGTGCAGTTCTGTGCCTTGCTTGTCTGCCTCTTTCTTTAGACTGTGAACTCTGGACTATGAGCTCATTGTGGGCAGTGCTGGCATCGTCTCTCTCCTGCTATGTCTATTCGTGTTTTTATACAGGTGTTTTTTTCTGTCTTCATTTTAGGAATCAAATTCTACCTTCTCTATTCTAGTACAGCACTTACACCTGTAAGTCTAGAGCTTACCGTGTACTACTTGGTCTTATGGTCGAGAGCCCAGTAAGTCTTCCCCCGAACTTGTCAATTCTGGGGCAGGAGTGCAGTCTCATTCATCTTTGTCACCCCCAAAGAACCTAGGGCAGTGCCTTGTAAGCAGCCAGGAAAGTTTGTTTACAGTGAATTGATTCATATGCCCCAGAGGGCCTGTGTTATTCATTAGGCCTTTCCTCCATGCATCTTTTCTTAACCACTTATTTGCTTGTTTCCCACCTAAGCTTTTGGTGTGTGTGCTAATAACACATCATAAAATTTACCACCCTAAGCATTTTTAAGCATACATTTCTGTAGTGTAAGTACATTGTATTGTTGTGAAAGAAATCACTAGAACTTTTTCATCCTGCAAATCTGAAATTCTCTACCCATCAAACAACTCCCTCTTTTTCTTCCTCCTGGTTACCAGTCACTGGTAACCTCCATTCTACTTTCTGTTTCTATGGGTTTGACTACTTTAGGTACCTTTTATAGGGGACTTCCCTGGTGGCTCAGATGGTAAAGAATCTGCCTGTGAAGTGGGAGACCCGGGTTTGATCCCTGAGTCGGGAAGATCCCCTGGAGAAGGGAATTGGCTACCCACTGCAGTATCCTTGCCTGGAGAATCCCATGGACAGAGGAGCCTGTATGTGAGTAAAATCACGCAATATTTGTCTTTTTGTGACAGGTTTCTTTCACTTTAAATATAATGCCCTCAAGGTTCATCCGTGTTGTAGCATGTGTCACAGTGTCCTTCCTTTTTAAGTCTAAGTAATATTTCATTTTATTCACGTATATTGCATTTCCTGTATTGATTCATCAGTGGACATTTAGGTTGCTTCTGCATCTAGGCTGTTGTGAATGGTGCTGCAGTGAACATGGGTGTGTAGGTATCTCCTCTTTGAGACCTTGCTTTCAGTTCTTTTTGCTGTGTACTCAGAAGTGGAATTACTGTATTATATAGTAGCTGCATATTTAATTCTTTGAGTAATCACCATACTGTTTTCCATAGCAGTTGTACCGTTTTCCGACTTCCACGAATAGCGTACAGTTGTTCCAATTTCTCTGCATCCTTGCCAGCACTTATTTTCCGTTTTCTTTATTTTATATATAGTGGTGTGTATTTGAAGTTACTGTGTTTTTGGTTTGCATTTCCCTGATAATTAGTGATATTGAGCCTATTTTCATATCCTTGTTGGCCATTTATTATTTCAAAAAATATTTATTTATTTATTTTTTGGCTTTGCTGGGTCTTGGTTGCTCTGTGTGGGCTTTCTCTAGTTGTGGTGGGCAGGCTTCTTGTGGTGGTGGTTCTTCTTGTTGGGGAGCACAGGCTCTAGGGCATTGCGCTTAGGTAGTTGTAGCGCGTGGGCTGAGTAGTTGCAGCTCACAGGCTCTAGAGCGCAGGCTCAGTACTTGTGGTGCTCAGGCTTAGTTGCCCTGTGGCATGTGGGGTCTTCCCGGACCAGGGATTAAACCAGTGTCCTATGCTTTGCAAGGTGGACTCTTAATCTCTGGGCCACCAGGGAAGGCCCCTTGTTGGCCATATTATCTTTAGGGAAATGTCTAATCAAGTCCTTTGCCCATTTTTTTGATCAAGTTATTCGATTTTTTAATTGTTGAGTTGTGGAAGTTCTTTATATAGTCTGAATATTAACTCCTTATTAGATCTATGATTTGTAAATGTTTTAAAAATTTTAGCTTTATAACTGACATATAGAAGTGTAGGATATTTAAAATATACATTGTAGTAATTTGAAAGCATATGATATGTGTTGTGAAAGGATTTGCCCCTCTGGTTAATTTGAAAGTATTTATCACTTTACATGTGCATGTATGCATTTCATTAATTAACTTTTCTGGTGAAAACATTTATGTTCTCTTTTAGCTCATTTCAGTTATATAGTACAGTGTTATGAGTTGTAGTCACCAGGTTTTACATTAGATCCTCAAACCTTATAGATCTTAGAGTTGGAAGTTTGTGTCATCTTACCATCTCCCCTATTTCCTCCACCTCTCAGCCCCTGGCAACCACTTTTCTGCTGTCTATTTTCTGTGAGTTTGACTTCTTTTTAAAATTCCACATATAGGTGATACCATGCAGTATTTGGATTTCTGTCTGACTTAATTCACTTAGCATAAGGCCTGCAAGGTCCATCCATGTAGTGGCAAAAGGAGATTTGTAAATATTTTCTCCCATTCTGTAAGGGTCACTTTTCTCTAGCTCCCTAGGGATTTCCTTTGTTTTGGTTCCATGTCTTCACCTTGTTGAGTTTTACTCCTTAACTTTGGCTGAGTGCATCTCTGCAGGTCATCTCTACATGCATCTTGTTTTTCAGTATGAGGCCTGCCCCCTCAGCTGTGCTGGTGTCCCTTATTCTAAAGATGCTCTGTTTTGCCTTCTAGATAATAAATCTGTAGTCCCTGGGTCAGGAGGATCCCCTGGAGAAGGAAATGGCAACCCACTCTGGTGTTCTTACCTGGAAAATCCCACGGACAGAGGAGCATGGTGGGCTACATCCCACGGGGTTGCAAAGAGTTGGACATGACTGAGCGACTAACACACAGTCTTCTGCTAGGGTGAAGAAAGGGCATTCTCTTGGTTTCGTGGAGGAAAGGAGAGGTCTGTGAGTCTAACTTTGCTTTAAACAAACCTTCAACAAATCTTCCTGTTTGAAACCTACTTTTACCCCCATTTCCAGAGGGAGCTGACCAGCCTGTCCCTGAGCCTTTCAGACTTTGACAGTGTAAGTTGCCCTGCTTCCCCGTTGCCGCTTAGGATGCAGCTTGCTCGGGTCTGCTCAGTCACCTATCATTTATCCACTTGCTTTCCAAGTGTAAAAATTTTGTTGCTGCTGTATCTTCAGTCTTTGTTTTTCCCTTGTGGGTTAGAGTTTAATTTTTTCCTTGTCACTGTCACATAGTGAGGTTTGCAGGGGCCAGGCACCCCCATTCTGCTGTCTCTGACTGGAAGTCCCCTGAATTGTCCTTTATCTCAGCTTTTTCTCTCGTGCTGGTCTTTTTTTCTGCTTGTCACCTCTGACTTGTAACTTTACTCTCACTTGTTCCATTGCTAGTCATCCTTTTTTTTTTTAAGCCTTCTTTTGATGTAGCCCATTTTTAAAGTCTTCATTGAATTTGTTACAATATTGCTTCTGTTTTATGTTTTTTGGCTGCCAGCACATAGGATCTTAGTTCCCTGACCAGGGATCAAACCCCATGCCTTGGAAGGTGAAGTCTTAACTACTGGACCACCAGGGAAGTCCCTCTGTCATCCTTAATATTTATTTTTTCCAGCTTATTTGACTTTTTATCTTTTGTCGTTTCCTTTTACTCTACGCTTCTTTGGCGCCTCTTGATCTCCTCCTTTTCTAGGTGCCTCCAACTAAGCAGAGTAACCCTTCTCTCCCTTGGCTTCTTGGCAGGTTCCCTTCTAAGCAGTATGCGTGCATGCATGCTAAGTTGCTTCAGTCATGTCCAACTCTTTGTGACCCCATGAACTGTAGCCTGCCAGGCTCCTCTGTCCATGGGATTCTCCAGGCAAGAATACTGGAGTGGACTGCCATTTCCTCCTGCAGGGGATCTTCCCTACCCCCTGATCGAACCTGCATCTTCTGCACTGTGGGCGGATTCTTTACCACTGAGCTACCTGGGAACCCCTCTCCCCAGTATGCAGAACACCAATCAAAGCCTGGTTCTAGCTGCATTTTATTAACTGTTCAAGAAATTATTCTGAACAACACAGTGTTCACACACTGTGACCACACACACATCTTTAGAAATTAAATCTTTGTTGATTTAGTGCATGTCCTGACTTTGCTTCTCTCTTATTCTTGGTGCCTTTTATTCTGCCTCACGTCTCTGACTTTCATCTTTATACTAACTACTCATCTTTTGATATGTCTTCCTCCTTGAGGGTTTAGGCAGACTTACATAGAATAAACATTATGAATAATAGAACTAACATTACAGTAGGAAGGCTGAACTTATTGTCCCAAATGATAATATATATTGTGAGACTTCCTGAATTGCTAAGTCTTGGTTCTTTATTTATAAAATGGGAACAGTAATCTCATCCTTTATGGGTGAGATTTGGGACTTCATGGTACTTTGAGAGGCAAATGAGATGGATTGAGTAAAACTGTCTGGGAAGCTCTGAAATGTAATTTTTGTCCCTGTCTGGCCTCCTGCACACAGTCCAGGTAGAGGTGTGGGAGCTGCTTTCCCAAGGGGTGTGTGTGGGTACCAGTGAGACTTAGTAGATCCCTGGGGGGCGTGGCTGTGGTTTGGGTCATCTCTCTACTTTTGGGTGGGAGCCATTGCTGCTCTGTGCTCGTAGCTTGGCAGACGTGAAGCATCGGTTATACCATTCTTGGTAGGGACGCTGATGTTCTCACAGCAGTGGCAGGGTCTCCCTAGGCAGCGGACACTGCGGGGAGTGCGCGATGGTGCCTGTCTCCTGCTGAACTGTGGCTCTAGGGGAGAGAGGCCCTGAGGGCTCTGCTGGAACCCACGAAGGGCAAAAGCTAACAAAAATGTACTGCCATCATTGTGACAGCTTTTACGTGCACTGCTTAGCCCTGGAAGAATATGGTTATGTAAACTTTGTGAATCTTGGTAAATGCAGTCTGGCATTCTTGTTGCTTTTCCTAAGGTTGAACTTGCTTTTGCCTCTCTGCCGTATAATTGGCACACTGATTTGTTCAACTTTTTTTTTTTTTAAAGAATAAAAACTAAGTACACAAATTGTAGTGTTATAGATAGTAAAGAGTGAGCATCAACACAATCCAATATAAATTGTCACAGATTTCAAGATATATAGGGTTTTATGAAATAAATTAATCTAGTTCGAAAACTTTTGGAGATTGCTTTGTTTTATTAATCTCCTTTACCCTTAGAGACAACAAAAATAATAGAAAAAATTGAGTAGTTCTAATATGGCAGCACTGGCTAAAGACATCAAGGTGATTTAAAAGCTTCTGTGCTTCCGCCAAGGATGTAATTGAGAATTATACACTCCTAGGATTGAAAGGAACCTTAGAAATTCTCTGTTCTGACATTTTTTATAGATGTGGAAATTGAGGTTCTGAGAGGTGGGGTCATTTGCTTGAAGTCACTCAGTTGGCAGTGCTGTATTTCTGAACTTGTTTTCCAACAATGAGGAGTATCTCAAGAACAGTATGAAGAGCTTCCAGTCAGAAATGGCTAAATTAATATGCCTAACAACTTCTGTTCTTTATCACACTTCAATTAATGACAGTAAAGGGAAGAAAAATTTAGCAGTAATTCAGGATAAAACAGAACTGCAGAAGAGACAACAGGAACAAAATTCTGAATTTTGGAAAGCAGTGGGGTAAGTGACAGCTGACTGAGCAGCCCTGGGAAGGCTGAATCCTACGTGGCAATGGGGACACAGGGCGATCTCCTCTGTGAGAACCCAAAAAGCGCGGGGATGGGCTTGATCAGTTTCCTCTGGTGATGGGAGTGAAAGTAGGTTACAAACAGAAGATTCACTGAAAGTTTGCCTAAGAAAAGTTGATACTCCAGATCCTCTCTCTCCCTGCAGCCAAGAGAATTCTTCATCCTAGCAGAAGACTATAGATTTATTTCCTAAAGAGGGTGAAATAGAGGGTCTTTAGAATGGGGGACATCAGGCACAGTTGAGGGCAAAGGGAGCATACTGTGAAGGCACTTTCTGCTCGTGTATAATTTCTCTCCATAGCCAGTATCATGTACCAACGTTGATTTAGTTCCAAATTTGCGACACAGATAATTAGGTGACCCCTGACCCCTATCCTGGAAAAGGACAAACTTCTTATTAACCGGTCTCCCACTGAGTGAATCATTTAGGTTTTTGTATAGCATTTCATTTTTCCTTTTCTTTCCTCTCCTGTAACTTAGAAGTTAATATGCACAGAAGAGAAGAGGATGTAAGGAACTATACAAAGTTGAAGAGTAAATACTTCCTGGGTATACTAGTTTGTTTGTTTTGTTTTTGGGTATACTAGTTTTGTCCTAACAGTTGGATTAGTCAGCAGTTGATGCTTTAAAAAAATATTGTTTTATTAATCCATAGCTCTTGCAAGTCACTTGACATGTTTTGGCCACGGAGGTGAGAGTGATGTACAAGAAACCCAAGGTGTATTCTTTGCCCTTGCTGGAGGGGTGAGATGCAGCGCACCACATTCAGTCCACCTGCTGTTGTGTAAAGTAAAGACTGGGTAAAAAGTTAAAAGAAAAAGTTTTGTCCCCTACCCTAGGAGAATTTACCGTCTAAAATGGTCTTTCTGCCATTTGTTGGAACATGGATGAACCTAGAGAATATCATAGTAAGTGAAGTAAGTCAGACAGAGAAAGACAAATATTATATGATATCACTTTATATGTGGAATATAAAAAATAATACAAATGAATCTCTGCAAAACAGACTCAGTTCAGTTCAGTTGCTCAGTCGTGTCCGACTCTTTGCGACCCCATGAATTGCAGCACGCCAGGCCTCCCTGTCCATCACCATCTCCCGGAGTTCACTCAGACTCACGTCCATCGAGTCCATGATGCCATCCAGCCATCTCATCCTCGGTCGTCCCCTTCTCCTCCTGCCCCCAATCCCTCCCAGCATCAGAATCTTTTCCAATGAGTCAACTCTTCACATGAGGTGGCCAAAGTACTGGAGTTTCAGTTTTAGCATCATTCCTTCCAAAGAAATCCCAGGGCTGATCTCCTTCAGAATGGACTGGTTGGATCTCCTTGCAGTCCAAGGAACTCTCAAGAGTCTTCTCCAACACCACAGTTCAAAAGCATCAGTTCTTCGGCACTCAGTCCAACTCTCACATCCATACTCACAGACGTAGAAAACAAACTTATGGATAACCAAAGGAGAAATGGGGGGAGGGGTAAATTAGGAGTATGGGATTAATAGGTATAAACTAATAGACATAAAGTAAAGCAATAAGGAACTGTATAGCACAGGGAGCTATATTCAATATCTTCTAATAACCTGTAATGGAAAACAATTTGAGAAAAATGTGTAAAACTGAATCATGTTGCTGTACACCTGAAATGAACACGATATCAGTCAGCTATTTTGTTGTTGTTTAGTCGCTAAGTCATGTCTGACTCTTACGTGATTCCATGGACTATAGCCCACCAGACTCCTCTGTTCATGGGATTTCCCAGGCAAGAATACTGGAGTGAGTTGCCATTCCTTCTCCAGGGAATTTACCCGACTCAGGGATCAAACCTGTGTCTCCTGCTTGGCAGGCAAATTCTTTACCACTGAGACTCAGTATAGATTGTTTTGAAAAATTAGACACTCAAGATCCTTTTCCTTCCTCTGTTCAGCCAAAGCAATTAATACTGGTGAATATTTGAGATTTTATTTTTCGCTTCCCTGGTGGCTCAGAGGTTAAAGTGTCTGCCTGCAATGCGGGAGACCTGGGTTCGATCCCTGGGTCGGGAAGATCCCCTGGAGAAGGAAATGGCAACCCACT